>OY720681.1:7460234-7771762 GCA_963170755.1 Amphimallon solstitiale | reverse complement strand
ATTTATCACTATCGTAGCATTTATCGCCTTAATGTAAATGTTTGGGGCCACAATTCTTATTCATAAATACATACTAATAAAAAGTATACTTAATTAAATTCTTTAAAATAATAAAAATATAAAATTAATATTTAGAAATGGGCTGTACCATTACACATTGCTCACTATACCGTATTCATATAAAAAATATCAAGTTGTCAAAATTCTATCAAAAAACGATAATAGCTCAGTAATAGTCACTTTTAAAGTATTAACGTCTTACATGTTTTTGATGTGAAATTTAATAAGAAATTCAAAAACTAATTGATATACAGGATGTTTCATTTCAAAAATTGAGTTTTATACAAAAACGTGTCATCTAATTGTAATCCAGTTTTCTGCACATGCAATTAGTAACTGGAAAAAATAAAATATGCTTCTGTTAAGACCTCTTATTATGCACAATACTACAAAAAATTGTGCCTATCTAATGCGTCGTTTTCGATAGTTATAACTTTATAAAAACTTTGAATTTTTCAGAAAAATGGGAATAATCCAAAAACTTTAGATTTTATGCCTATACTATCTCATTACTTTTTGCCTAAAAATTATACGGGGAATACAAAAATGTAATAATATATGGGGTGTTCCCTTTAAAAAACTATAACTATGGTCAGCCACCAAGTTATGGAACACTCTGTATAATACAAAATATTTTTAAAATGTGCTCCTCATAAGCAGCTATCACAAGAAAAAGCCCGCTTCGAAACATTTTTACTCGTAAAGGCACAATCGGCCTTACCCGCGGAGATGATTCACCCTGTATATTAGAAACTGACGATATTCGACTTTTGGGTGCCTTTTTTGACTTTGCACTACGCGTAGGGTTATGGACTCTAACAAAAAATTGGATTGTGCTTGTTGTATCAAATGCCAGGTTATCTGTACCTCAATTGGTGTACTTATAGAGCCTGATGTGCACGGTCTAAATTACTTAAACTTGTACTGATGAAAACCTCTTACATCTATTTTAGTTAGAATACCATAACAAAAAATTGAGAAGAGTCTTTCCGAAGTTGCAAAATCGGATTCTCCAACTTCTGAAGTTAAGAAATAAGATGAGGATTAAAAATTGTTCGAACCAACGATAGTAAGTAAGAATGAGTGAGTAACAAAAAGAGTGCTTCTTAACCATGCCACTCGATATTTCACTGAAAGCTTTTCTTGCACCACTTAAACAATATTACCTTCACAATGAGTGAAAACCAGGGGCGGCGCTAGCACCTTTGACGTCCCCTGCAAAATTTAGCATTGCTCCTCGTTGGTTAAAGCTAGAGAGTCATAGCAAAATAAAATCTAAAATTTTGGAATTTTAAGTAATTTTAATTCTCAATAAACATACATACATTAATATACAGGGTCGGGCAAAAAGAGCGGAACACCGAATTTATGGCTTAACTAGCACTTTTTCGAAAATTTAACCTAAATTAAAGTTTTTGTATACTTTATGTATTATTTATTGGTGTTTGCAGATTTTCCGTTTTTGTCACATTTTTGGAGATATGATGTCACCGGATAGTATTTTAAATGAATCACCCTGTATTTATATTTTTTTTTGAGTAGATATTTTTTTCCTGAATTCACTAATACCAGGTTTAGTGGGTCTCTGACTTATGGTTTCATAAGAAAAAAATAAAATGTAATGGCACCTAAATATTTATTTAATAAAAAACGAACGACAATAACTAAAGATTCTATTCATTAAAGCGTCCATTAACTTTAACAAATGATTATGAAATTCATTTCTCGCTTAAAGGTGACATGAACTTTTAATGCAGCATTAACTTTTATTATGATATCGGCCCTAAGTAATTATCGCAGTAGGTATACCAAAAACTATTAAAAAAAAAACTATAGTTTATAAGGATTTACCTCAAACTTTTCAAGAACTAAAAGATCGAATCAGAGCGGCGGTACAAAATAGTACAACGCCTGAAATGATACAAAATTCATTAAGGTCATTTGTTGACAGATTAGGATACTGTCAGGCAGCCGAAGGTTTTCAGTTTGAACACCTATTGTAAATAAATGTACGTAGATTCAGTTATTGTCGTTCGTTTTTTATTAAATAAATATTTAGGTGCCATTACATTTTATTTTTTTCTTATGAAACCATAAGTCAGAGACCCACTAAACCTGGTATTAGTGAATTCAGGAAAAAAATATCTACTCAAAAAAAAATATAAATACAGGGTGATTCATTTAAAATACTATCCGGTGACATCATATCTCCAAAAATGTGACAAAAACGGAAAATCTGCAAACACCAATAAATAATACATAAAGTATACAAAAACTTTAATTTAGGTTAAATTTTCGAAAAAGTGCTAGTTAAGCCATAAATTCGGTGTTCCGCTCTTTTTGCCCGACCCTGTATAGTATGTATAACGTCTAAATTAAAATAAAATAGTAAATTTAACATATTTCTATTCTTTGATTAAAACATAGAAATAAATATTATACTTTCCATGAAGACAATAAATATATCGATTAACCCTATTATATGATAAGTTTTGGTTGGAACATTTACCAACATTGGGAACAGTTATTCATGAATTTTAATTAATTGAAGTATTTTATTCTGCTTTATAATAAGTGTATAATTACAGAGTATACAAATAATAAGTAAATTTGACATAATCCGATAACATTGTGTATCTGATTTATTACTGTAGTTGAAAGTATTGGAATCTGATGTTCGTAAATATTATTTAACATTCTTAACTTACATTACCTAATTGACTATATAGCTATTTATACTAGTGCATAGGTAAAGAGTTTAGACAAGTTAATACCAATGTATTTTGCAAATTAACACATAACAACATTTAATGACGACAAGGCCCATAAATAAATATTATTGCGTAAATAGCTCGTAGGTTTCAGTGGCAGCTGTTAATTTTTTTTATTAAATTTAGTAGTATAGAAGGAAGAATGCCGTTTCACATTACTTAATTATTATTATATCTACTTCAAAGTATGAAAGTACATACATTTCAATATATAAGTATAATTTTTTTTACATTGTTACAGATTTTATTAAATTTCTGTTGAAGACCAAAACAATTTGTGTCGAAACGTAAAATGAACATACTTTTCCATTCTATAAGAATAGTTTTAATTTATATGCCGAAAGTACCCAAAATAACACGTATTTAATTTATACATATTGCCGTGATCTTTATATTTTAAGAATTACAAAAATTATTAGATAGTTAAGTTATAGAATAAGAACATTAATTTTTCGTTTAAAATGGAAATACTGATATAATAAGGCAATGTCATTAAGAAAATGTATATATATATATATATATATATATATATATATATATATATATATATTATGATTAAGTTTAAATATTAAGAATTTAGGACTAAACAAAAAATAAATAAATATATGCATTCTATATTTTTATAGAAAAGACAAGCACAAGGTATGGTTTGAATATAGAAAAACAGAGCCAAATTTCTCACAAGGTGTTAGGGTGGCACTAAACATTTTAAGAAATGGACCAAAAATGAAAATGTACTAAAAGTAAATAATAGAGAGAGAGAGAGCTATGTTAAAAGACGGAACAATAAAAAGAGTGAATCATTTAAATGCCATTAAATTGTATGAGCAAGGCCATATGCCCGAGACGAAAACACAAATTCGAATGTATAAAATGTAATCTCAGACATGTACAATAATCTCAATTCATGAGAGAGTTTTATGATTATATTTAAACGTGTAGTAAATACCTGATTCTTATATCTAAAAACATTAAAAGGATATATACGGTAAAGTACTCTTTATTTGAGACGACACATCGATAAGTTTTATGTATTCATAAGTTCACAAGTAAAAAGAATGAGAGTAGGGATTTTATACACTACTACAAATTCATTATTAGTTTTCAATGTATTAAGTTTTAGTTTTTGAATTCAAGTTAAATTTTAGTTTTATTATTGTTAGTAAATTTTTGCATTTAATAATTGCATTTTTATATTCTATTATAAGATTTTTCAATATGGAGGACATGAATAAAATGGAACTTGACAAATTGTATGATGAACTTAAGTAAGTTTTTGAAATGAATATTCAATTTTAAATAATTGATGGTGTAAGACTCTAAAAGTATTGTGTGAGAATATTTGCTTTTAGAAAGACGTTGAGCATCATTAATTTAAATAAATATAGTCTTGTTAAATTGGATTAACTTTTTTGTAATAGTGGGAAGATAGTTAATGATGTTGAGGGCACTGGAAGTACTATGTGCGAATATTTGCTTTCAGTGAATCATTAGGTATCATTAACGATTATTTTAGTCAGTGTTAATCAAAATTTTCAAATAAATACGAACAGACAGGGATGTTCTTGATGGACAAGCGCCAAGCCGTTGAAGGTACTATGTGCGAATATTTACATTTAGCGATTGGTATGGGTCATTTTCAAGACATTCTCGTTGCGAAGTGTTAGATCATCAAAGGCACTATGTGCGAATGTATGTCTTTGTTGAAATAAAAATTATCTCCGTATGGCAAAAATGATTTTTTTTGAATCAATAAATATTGTTATATTAAAGAAATAAAATAGCAAGATAATATTTTTTCTCATATTAATTCTATTATTCTAACTATATGTTTTTTTATGTTCTTTCATTGTAAAAGAAAATACTTGATATAGCCACATGATAACAATGTTTTTGTTACTGTTTTTCTAAAAGAGAATTATAAATATTTTTATGAAATTTAAAGTTTATTTTTATTATTGACCTTATCCAAATATAAACTAAATAAGAGACACACCAGAGTACAATAAGAAAGATCACTGCAAGAACTCACAGGAACAATGTGGTTGCATTGTTGTAACCACAGCAATATATACATTATGGGTAAAAGTATCATTCATGAAAATTAAAATTACTAATCAAATTGTATTTACCACAATTAACTGTCACACAAAATTTCGAATTCCAAATTTTATTTGCCTCGTCATTATTTCATATAAATAAATTATAAGCTACACAACGAATATACTGTGTGTAACATGGGGATATTATCTGCATATATATTCATCAAACATTGCTAATTCCCATCGCACAAATTAAAATATGAATCGTGCTCGACTAAGTGGATGTGTATATCTTCCGGGAAGATTTCAATTTAGCAAGGTAACGAAACGCGAAATTTCCCTTGCAATCCGAGAGTTAGTCTGTGTAATTACTGAAATAGATTGGACTTGCTATGTACCTACATTAGATAGACACACACACATATATACATATATATGTATCTATCTATGTATATAGGTGCGTCTGAAACACGCGGCTAAAGTGAGGCCAAGCGACCGTAACATACGGGGTTTCTATATATTGCTTGTTGAGCCGGAAAATTTTACCGGTTTAATCAGGCGGCAACCATTTCCACCGTTAATATTACCTGCAGCGAATTGGACTAACTACATAAATGACGTATACGAATTATCGGTTTTAGGCGACCCGATACGTACATAAGCGATTACGTTTCCACACATATAATATAATATACATGCGTGACGTCCCTGGTTGGGTATTCCCCGCTTGAAAACCGCATCGTACCGTTTGAATTGAATTATCAGTGACTTGGGGCGATCAGGTAGCATATGGAGTATCTGTAGGGATATTAAATTGTATCAAGTTGTAGCTGCAGGGCCTAAACGTTACTTATAATTATGAAAGTTTTGATTGCCTATTTATATAATTGTTGGAACAAACTTTTTGTGTGCCTTATTGTGTGTGTTATTGAAAACTCTAAGACTGTACGAAACACGCTTTGGCTTTTACCACTAATTTACCATATTTGTTTACAAGATAATTTTACTCTCTGTAGCTACGTGCAATCTATATAACTTATCTCCAGTAAATTATTGCAGTAAAATATATAAATAAAACCAAATCGAAGTGGATGCAAGAAAACACACCAAATACCCCTCACAAAATGTGATTCTAACCTACGGGAATTAAGATATAAATAATGAAAATGTTATATTGTTACTGTATTATTAATGTTTGATAGTTTATAAATTAATATTGAATTAAGTTAATTATTGGAATTGAAAAAAACGAATGCTTTTATATGAAAAATGTAGGTAGTTTGTCCGAAACACGTGTTCAGAAAAAAAAAAGTTTTTTCATTGTTTTTAAAAGTAAAACATTAAATTTGGTGGTGCTTGTAACCAAGAAAATTCTGCATCATTTGGTATAAGTTGCACTTAACAATATCTTAAAAAAACGTTTTTTCAAAGCCTACTTCCCGACATTTTCAAATACCAAAGACTTTTTTTTTAAATGGGTCAATCTGTATTTTATTGTGTCATTTTTTCTTTTTTTTATTGTCTTTAATTTTTGTTAACATTGTCCTATCTTTAGCAATTTTTGAGATAATCACTACAGGAGCAGTCAGCAAGTCAAATAAAGAACTACGAGCGCTGTTATATGCACCCAAATATTCGTTCATCCAACAAAGGCTGGAATGGGGCCCGACTGCCTGAGTCAACAGTTATAAAGAAAGTCGGTAAAAATTTATGTCACATTTATAAAAGCATCGCTATTAGTTAATATCAAAATGAATAAATTCTTATAAAGAGTTAATAGATCTGATTGACGTTTTGGGTGAAACTGAAAGAAACTCTTCTTTGTTAATATCCAATCTATGCACAGCAATCAATGATAGAAGTCAACCGAAGCCAGAGACGTTCGAATGATGAGAAAGTATTGAATATGAAAAAAAAAGAGCGGACAAATTCAATAACTGGTGAGGATAATAAGTTTATGGTACTAGCGAGTGCAGTTGAACCCCCCCCCCCCCATACTAGTACTACGAAAATTAGTCGTCAGTTAGATGTAAATCAAGTTTGAGAATCCAGAATAATTAGGAAATATGTAATTCATCCGTAGCATATTCATACACAGGGTTAAATGAGAGAAATTTTCAGAATCACGTAAATTTTTGTCAATGGGCAGCAGATAAATTAGCCTGACTTTCTCAATTTTTTGTTGTTTACCGACAAAACCACCTTTTATTAAAATGGATACGTTAATCGTCACAATGTTTGTTATTATAACACATAAAGACCCTCACTTTATCACACCTGCAGACTTTCAAAATAGTTGGTCAATAAATGTGTGGGGAGGAATAGTATAGAGAACAATATCTTGGTTTTCTATGGACGGATTGTCAGAACTTTCTGAAGACGTTAAAACTAAAATCAGAAAAGCGTTTACAAGAATATGTCGAAACGTTTTACGCAACGTTAGTACTTCTTTGGAAAACAGAATTCTCACGTGCATTGCAAAAAGTTGTGGTTATTATGAACATATTATTTAATGATTTTTGTTTTTCTTACTTTTGATTGTTGTTACGTTGCTCAATACCTAGTTTTAAGTTTTTTAAATTGCGTTTTAATTTTTTTTTGTTGCTAAATTTTTTTTCTGTCAAAGTTTTACGACATCAATTTATAATTTTGAAAAACTACAGCCATCTTTTATGAAGAGCTTCAACCATGAAAGAATACGAGCGATTAGACAAATTAAATTGAACATAGCAGCATCGTTTCATGCAGCTTCTAGTGGGGCGGCATCTCCGAATATGTCAATAAACATAACCTTTATTTTATTTCGTTGTTAACCAACAGTTTAAAAAATGAAATACTGCAACTGGACATTGCCGAAATTAGAAAATTGACATGCGATGCCTTCCATTGGTAGAACGAATATTTGCATGAATAGAACAGCGCTTGAAGTTCTTCATACGATCGCTAGTCCCATAGTGATTATCTCAAAAATTACAAAGACATTGTTAACAAAAATGAAAGAGAATAAAAAAAAACAACACGCTACAATAAAATAACGGATGTTACATATAAAAAAATTTTTTTTGGTATGTTAAAATTTTGGGAAGTAGGTTTTGAAAAAAGAAAGTTCTTTGATGTATTGTCGAGTCCAACTTACACCAAATAATGCAGAATTTTTTGGCTACAAGCATCACCAAAGTTAATGTTTTTATTTTTAAAAACAATGTAAAAATGTGTTTTTTTTCTGAACACGTGTTTTGGGCAAATATTTTCCAAAGCTATTTGCTCAGTTTTAAAAGAGAAAAAAACAGTTGAATAGACAATTTAAAGTAGTACTAGAAAATTCAAAAATATATAGGGTCATTTAGAAATATTATGTTGCGTGCATTTCCGGTGAAGCCGGAAGTGCCTTAGAGCTTAAAATATTTTTGGAATATGCACCACAAGCAACGATAAATCACTAATTGTTTATTTCTTTTATTTAAAACACAAAAGAGCAATCGAAGAAACGGCTACTAATGATTCACCCTGTATGTATTATGTACTGATAATGTCTATGTTTATTGTGAACCTACGACAAATAAATTATTATTTTTATTATTAAGAGTAAAAATAATAAAGATGATCAAATGATGAGAGCAGTTGAAGTTTTTTGTAATCTGAATCGTTACAACATTTACACTGATTTTATTGTATAATAAATTCTACCCAATTAGCAGTGTCGGTTGTGTTGCACCTTCCATATTTCGCAGAAGATAATATAATAAATTATGGCAGACATCTCAGACTATCTCGTTATTTGTACAGTTGCGTGTGCATATAGCGAACGTTACATAAATCCAACGCCCATTCATTAAAATTTCGCGAACGGCGCCATTAGCAGCACAAGCGATCATACTAATTAATAATATCTGTTGTTATCGCATAAACACGAACAGTAATTAACACTCGGTATCGTACAATAATTCTTGTTCTGTTGATCTTTACCTTAATGAACTGGAACGTTCCGATTGCCGGCAGACGTTTCATATAGGGGTAGAAAAATGATCCGGCAGGATGTGCAGGATACCGTGATGTGATTCTGTAAGCCACCCCTTGTGGTTCTGTGGGCCAGTTGGGCGCGGTGAATGTGAATCCGTTATCAGTACCGGCATCGATTGGATCTACCTGCAATACAAATAAAAAAATGAGGTGTGGCCACCACACGACTTTCTTATACGTATGAGCGTTTCAAATTATACAATTTTAAGAATTTTTTTTATACAAAACTTATTCAAAATCCTATTCTAAGTACTTTCATTCTCTTAATAAATCGCTGTAGAATGCATACTTTGCGAGATATTCGAAAGAAAGTGTTACTCGCTAAGAGTAAAAGTGCCACTTCCGGTCCGAATTTTGAAATTTCATGTATACAAAAAATATTGCGAATTCAACTATAAATACTTTTGTACTCTTAATAAATATATATAAAATGCATAATTTATGACATATCTGCAAAAAATCGCTATTCGGTAAGAGTAAAAGTGGTACTTCCGGTCCGAATTTTGAAATTTTTTTATACAAAAGATATTTAAAATTATAATATAAATACTTTTATACTCGTAATGTACCTGCCTAGAAAGCATGACTTGCGAGATATTCGCAAAAAACTGATTTTCGATAAGAGTAAAAGATCTACTTCCGGTTGGAATTTCGAAAAATCTCTTTAAGATAATTTGTCTCAAATTTAATTTTAAGTACATTTTAATTCTTTATAAATTTGTTTAAACTTAGTAATTGACGAAATATTTGCAAAATTCAAATTTTTCACTGAAGTAAACTGCTACTTCCGGTCTACCGATTTTACTGAAAAACTAATCAGATCTCAAGAGGGAGATTATACACGTAAATACAAAATTTGGAATTGATATCTACAGCGGTTTGACCGCTATCGTGGTCACACACAGACAGACAGACAGACAGACAGACAGACAGACAGACAGACACACACACACATTTTTTTAAAAACCACTTTTTCGGTATCAGGGGACTTCAAAACGTGGACATCTGCAAAAATCTCAAGGTCGAAAATTTTCGTCATCACAATACTTCCTTATACTACGTATAAGAAAGTAAAAGAATGATTAAATGTAATCAACTTTTCTCTATATTTAATTTTGATGTATTTGTATTAAATAATATTGATTTGTATTGACATTATAAAATTTTGAAACTTACTTCAATTGTTATACTGTCTAACCAGTTGCCGTTTACGCAAAGATCGAAGTTATCTATACCTATGAACCAATCTGGGGACGGAATTATTCTGGCCATTAGGGATACCTGTAAAAAAGAAATACATTAAATATAGAGTTGCTTTTGAGCATATCAAAAAAATGCAGTAGTCGAATTAAGTATAAGAAATATGAGCAGACGCTTGGTGAAACAGTACGCCTTTACTAAATTACTTATGCCATTTTTCAATCTTTCGTACTAGCTTGTAATGAACCTCTCCGCGTGTCTGCTAATTAATTAACTCAAAAACCAACGCGTTTATTAATATCGATATTTTACTCAATATTTATGGGTTAATTTACGCCTATGCAGGTAGGCAGCCTTTTTCGCTCTTACCTGCAGAATCTACCTAAATGCTTGTCAAAATATGGTAGTGATTTATTACAATAGTGCTTAATTAATTCCAATGCTTGGCGTGAGAAAGAGGAATTATACGTCGTGCTCTGCAGATGCTTCTTGTCGGAGAAAAAACGGTAGCTCTATAGTAGAATTACCCAACAGATGCAGTAGCAACAGCGCACGAGAAATGCGTCACTTAAACGTCATACGTAAAATAACGCATACTATTGGTTCGTTTGCAAGGACGCCCACAATAGAATAAATTTAGTATTGTGTTTTGACAGTTTCAATTTTGCATTATTATTATTTTATTCTTTCTCAGTTTCTTTGCTTAATATCTAACAAAAAGTATTTCTGAATACTACTGTACATTGTATTTGTGATAAACGTAAGTAAGCGCTTGTGATAAACGTAAGTAAGCGCATGAAATATAACATCAGAAGATAATTTTGAAATATCTACCTTATAGGCTATAAACTCAATCCTCCGTTTAAACACCTGTGGTACCAGTCTGCCCCTTTGCGTAACATTATGGAGAATTCACCTCCTAAGAAGAGCTCTCCAAACATTTTACAGTAGAGGACAAGGAGAGGTTTTTGAATATATACAAAACCTTACAAGAACAGCCAGGTACTTCGAAAATAGATAACATTGCAACTACAGCAACAGCAGCAGGTAAATATTAATGTTATCTTTTGAATAATAAAGTCTCATTTTGGTGATTTATATTCAGGAATATCAGAACGTAGTGTTTACAAGGTTTTGCAAGAATATAGTGCTGAGCATAAATTTCAATCACCAAAGAAATACCATAGGAAAAAGGCCATACTGGACAACCTTGATGATGTAATGCGGAATAGCATTCGAGGAATTATTCATTCCTTTTTTTAAAAAAACGAACCTCCAACTATACAGAAAATTCTTATGGTGATAAATGAAAGAGACGATTTACCAAACTTTAAAATTTCAACTCTCAGAAAATTTAATAAGAGAACTGAACTTTCGGTAAAGTATAATGAAAATGTTTGTTTCTTTTTATAAACAGTTTTGCATTTGTAGTTATCAGAAGAGGAATTGTAATGGTATTCTAAAAGAAAAAAATTATATTATTACTTGGAGGACACAATACTTACGTAAAATAAGAAAATATCGTGAAGATGGAACGCCGATATATTACTTAGACGAATCATGGGTGAACGCTGGGCACGCAGTAAAGAAAGTGTGGGCAGACACATCAGTGCTTACTGCGAGACAAGCATTTATAGATGGTTTGTCCTCAGGCCTTAAAAATCCTTCCGGAAAAGGGAAAAGGTTAATTATATTACACATAGGTTCTGACGAGGGATTTGAAGAAGATGGCTTCCTACTTTTTGAATCTAAAAAGACAGGTGATTACCACGAAGACATGAATGCGGAGAGATTTGAAGAGTGGCTTCAACATATTCTGCCCAATTTGAAAGAAAATGCAGTGATTGTTTTGGATAACGCGCCGTATAGCAGTCGCAAAATAAATAAACCACCTACAGCAAACAACCGCAAAGCTGAAATTCAACAATGGCTTTTAATCAAAACATATGAAGATGACATGGTGAAAGCAGAATTATTAGCATTAGTTAAGGAAAATGTGACCGGCCTTGCGAAATATGCTGTAGATGAGATAATTGAAGCATCAAATAGAAAGGTATTGCGGCTACCTTCATACCATTATGAATTAAATCCGATAGAGTTGATATGGGCACAAGTAAAGGGGTATGTTGCTAGACACAATGTATCATTCAAATTAGAAGATGTAAAGGAATTATTTCAACAAGGTGTGTTCAATATTTCATGTGAAAATTGGAACAACGCAATTAAACATGTGGTTAATGTGGAAAACAAAATGTGGAAACTTGATAATTTAATGCATTGTCAAGAAGACTCATTAATCATAACAGGTGATGATTCCACTACATCATCTTATTTAATATGCTCTTTTTGTAAATCACTGCTTTCTTATACTTTATTTTTCATATGTAAATTCATCTATTGATGAATGAATAATTACTTTATATTATTATTATTATTATTATTATTAATCATAGAAACTTAATATATATCTCCTAATAGTGTATATATTGCATTAAAAATTTCCGAACCTGTCGTTTTCTTTATTTCTTCCCATTTCTCCTATTTACAAGCGAATTGGAAAAAAAATAAAATTAAATTACTATATATTCATTAAATGTCCATTTATTTAGAAGAAAATTATTCTTTGATTTCAGCACTTTAGCTACCTTAAGTTTGCTTTTAATAAATTGTTATACAAATGCCACTATATACAGAATATTAAACAAAGTTCTTTATTATAATGTACTATTACAAACGTCAAACAAATTATCATATCACATTTCTTGTTCGCATAAACCTAGAGATGACGGCTTTTGTATTTTATTTTCTTTTCATTTTCCTTTCGATTATAGGTAAAATAATCTAAAGTAATCAAAATTATTAGTAACCAGTTGCTTAAACAGAGAGCTTATATCACGTACCTATATTGCATTAATTTTCGTCTATTATAATTACATTTATATAGGAGAATGTAGAATACTTGCATGGAAATGTGGGGTTAGAACTACATATCTGTTTATAATGTCTAATGTCAAAATATTTTATGGTTAAGGCTTATGCGTTAAGTGTTGTGCATTTGCCTTTTTAAGCTATTACGTCAATGCAATGTTGCTACTGCATCTGTTCGGTAATCCTACTATAGTAGCTCTTATTAATTAATATCGATGGAATTTTATATATCTAAAATAAAAGTCAACAAGGCAAAACGCCATTCGATTTATTTACATAAATTTAAAACGAAATTAAACAATTAATAATAGTAGACGGAGTAAAAGACAATTTACAATAAATCCAGTATATTAATAGAACTTATTATGTAGTCCATACAAAATTATTATATAAGGTAGATTACATAGAATTTCTTGTTTTAGATATTAACACTAGAGAAATGTTAAATATTTAATTAAGAAAATCATTTTCACATTGTTTTTAAGGGGTAAAAACATTAACGTTGGTGGTGCTTGTAGCCAAGAAAATTGTGCATTATTTAGTATAAGTTGCACTTGGAAATACCTCAAAAATCTTTGTTTTTCAAAGCCTAGTTCACAAAATTTTCACATACCAAAAACTTATTTTTTTTTAAATAGAACACCTGGTATTTTATTGTGGCATTTTGTTCCTTTTTTATTCTCTTTCATTTTTGTTAATAATGTCCTATACCTACCTTTGGTTATTTCTGAGATAATCACTATAGGAGCAATTAGCGGTCAAATAAAAAACTACGAGCGCTGTTGTTCTGTGCACCCAAATATTCGTTCAACTAATGGACATTTGGAATGGGGTCCGACTTCCTTAGTCGACTGTCAAACAAAGTAAAGGTTAAATCCAACTATCCCAAAAGTAATAATTTTACAAATGATGGGCATCGCATTTCAATTTTCTAATTCCGGCAATGTCCAGTTGTAGTATTTTATTTTTTACACTGTTGGTTGACAGCGAAACAAAATAAAGAACTGACATATGTGAAGATGCCGACCCATTAAAAGGTGCATGAAACAATGCAGCTATCTTCAATTTAATTTGCTTAATTGCTCGTATTCTTTCATTGTTGAAGCTCTTCATAAGAGATGCCTGTAGTTTTTCAGAATTATAAATTAATGTCCTAAAAGGAAAAAAATTAGCAAAAATATAACGCAATTTAAATAACCTATAACAACGTAACAACAATCAAAAGTAAGAAAAACAAATTTCATAATTTCATAATAAAATACCGGGTGTTCCATTTAAAAAAAATAATTTTTTAGTATGTGAATATTTCGGGAAGTAAGCTTTGAAAAAACAAAGTTTTTCAGGTATTGTCGAGTGCAACAAGTTATTGTTTTTACTTTTAAAAACAATGAAAACATGTTTTTTTTCTGAACACGTGTTTTGCTCAATAATTCTAAAAAAAAAATAATAACTCAAAAACTATTGGCTCAATTTTGAAAAAAAAAACAATTGAATAGATAATTTATAACAGTACTAGAAAATCCAAAAATATATAGGATGAGTCTTTAAAAAAAATTAAATTCCGAGCACTTCTGGTAAAACCGGAAGTGCGTCAGAGCTTAAAGTATTTTTAGAATATGCGCCGCAAGCAACGATGCATCTTTCACTAATTGTTTTTTCTTTTATTTAAAACACAAAAGAGCAATCGAAGAAGCGGCTATTAATGACTCACCCTGTATATAATAATGAATATTTATAGCAATTGAATTATATTAATGAATCTAAAAAAAATAAATTAATTATAGGAATACAGTGAATATCGTTGGGGAACTAAACTTTACTCAAAAATTTATATTTAAATACGAAGTGTGCAGAATAAATCAAGAACTTCTCTCACTTGTTAACGAATTTGTCTATGAATAGTAATTATTGCGCTTCCATTATGAATTTAATTTTTAAACCACCCCTGCCGACCGCATATTTCTATTTATATGTAAATTATTTTCAATTTAGTTTTGATAGGAGTTTCTCTAGTTATTCTTTCAACAAAAACAAGTTTAGAAGACACACTAACTAACTAGGTAATTGAAATAAACATAATACTCATAGAGACTTATAATTTTAAAGAATATTATTTGTGTATTTATTGTTTGTATTATTTTCCACTAATTGGTTCTTGCTGTTTCTCCGATAATTTTCATGGCTTATTAGATATTCAAAGAAAACTAAATTTTACGATTTTTTTTAAACATGCTTAGCATCGTTAATAGTAATTTTAGAGAAAAAGTGTTCAGACAAAAGTTTTAGATAATTTTGCGCCAAATAAAACTATGTAGCTAATATTTTTTTTTCGTTCACCATTATCGAGTTATGTCACAAACTTGTGTTTTTTTAAGTGGAAACCATAGTTGGTTATGACATCAATAAAAAGCTTATATTTTGCTGGTTATAATGATATACGGTTTGATATGGTTATTTTAAAAGATAAAGAGGATATAGACATTTCTATGTTTGTTCACTTTATAAGATATAAACTTTAAAAAAAAATGTTTGGTGTTTTGTAATTCAAAAACCGAAAAATCTGAGTTACAATAGTGGTCGTTGGAGCAGTCGAGAAAAATATACTAACATTTCTTTCACGTTGAGTCACAGAAGTGAGAGCTGTGCAAACGGCCGCTAATCAAAAGTTTGCATTGGCTAAGGAATTTTCTAACGTAGAAAAGCGTGATATGCTTGAATGTTACATTCAGTGCCAGAAAAATTCTGCTAGAGCTGCTGAAGTTTATTTTGAAAATTATTTTGATCGACATCAGCCGTCGCTATCTACTTTTAAGAGATTATGGGATAATTTATCAGATTATGGTTCGTTCGTTAAACCAAAATCAAAAAAAGGGATGGATGAAGATAGAGAAATAAACATATTAGCATGTGTCGCTCAGAATCCATCTACATCGACCCGACAAATTTCAACAGAAATGGGCTCCTCTCAACGCACTATTGTCAGAGTGTTGAAGAAGCATAAATTTCGTGCCTACAAATTATCAGTATCACAAACTTTACATGAAGGTGATAACATCAGACGAATAGCTTTTTGTAGATGGTTTAAAGATCAGTGTCAAAACGATTCACACTTTTCAATGAAAATATTATGGACTGATGAATCTCGTTTCACAAATTGTGGAATGTTTAATAGGCACAATGAGCACATATGGTCTCAAACAAATCCACTTCACGTTGAACATAGGAGACCACAAATTAAATTTGGGTTTAATGTTTGGTGTGGTGTTATAGGATCAACTGTTCTTCCTCCTTTTATTTTTGATCGATCACTCTGCTTTTAATAACATCGATAGGCGTAAAGTATGCAATGCTACAAATTCTTTTGTGAAGAGATGCAATTTGTGTATTAATAATAATGGAGGTATCTTTGAACATTAATAATGTTGTGTGCCCTTAATAAAAGTTCTTATAGTTTTCATTTTATTACTACATAAGATTTCAAAATAAGTTTTCGTTTGGTTTGTATTTTATCAGTTCGAAATTCAATTGTTTTCCATAAAAACCATAAAAATGTCTATATCCTCTTTAATTTTTAAAATAACCATATCAATCCTTATATCATTGTAATCAGCAAAAAATAGGCTCTTTAATGATGTCAAAACCGACTATAGTTTCCATTAAAAAAAAACACAAGTTTGTGTGATAACTCGATAATGGTAACCGAAAAAAAAAAATTAGCTCCATAGTTTTATTTGGCGTAAAATTATCTAAAACTTTTGTCTGAACACTTTTTCTCTAAAATTGCTATTAACGATGCTAAGCATTTTTAAAGGAAATCGTAAAATTTATATCTAATATCTAATCTTTCCCCATTTAAGCGTTTTTCGATCTCCAGTAGTTTATGAGATTCCAATGCTAAACATTCAAAAAAAATCACCCTGTATATCCATAGATTTTTTATTTTTTAACTTCTTTACGATATTAATTATCTCGCTTTCTGAAAGATAACAGGACTCTGGAACAGTTTGTTCCATTCCTTTGCGCAGCATATGTTCAATATTAAAATCATCGTAGATACTCGTATTTATATTTTATGCCACAGTGTTTCCAACTGTCGCAAAGAAATCATTAACTTTTTTTATTTGTTTAATTTTTTATGATATTCCACACCGCTTTCTGCTTGTTTCCAGAACTCATTATATAATCCCGATTACTCGTCCTTTTTGCATATCTTATTAGATCCTGATATTCCATTCTATGATCTTTTAATTAGAAGATATAAGTAAATTTTTAAAGCCTACAAAATTGTTGGAAAGCCAATTTCAAACAATTTTCGTTTGAAATATTATCATTGGTCAACAGTTTAGTTTTATTTTTATTATTCATTCTAAAATTTTAACTGAAATGTATATACGTGATAGAGTAAGTAATAAGATTGAAGAAAACTAATCCGGATCTTATTATATTTAATATATGGTATCAAACCAATCGTTCAATAAATACAATAAGTAGGCGTAAGTGCTGTCCATTTCGACCCATAAAACAAATATATTACAAAAAAAACCTATGTGACATAACAAATGAAGGTCTAACAAAAAGAAGTTTAGGAATCGCTGTTTGCCAGAGGCATATACATATACATACTTCTACTTCTATCTAACAGGATCTGAGGGTGACATATAGCACACTTTAGCGTCGAGATCTTCGTATTTCAACGCAACCTATATCTGTGGTGCTGGTATTGCTCTTTGCTATTTGAAGCTATCGATCTCATTATCAGGACAACGCTCCCCTTTTGTCTGACTTCGCCCCGTCTTCGCGTATATGCAAGAGTGTGTGTGTGTATGTGTGTGTGTGTGTCATTTCAACTGACTATAGTCATTCTGTCTTTAAGTAGTCCCCGTGTGCTCTTTCCGTCCTTGTTATTGCTGCACAGCCCACTTAGGTATTCCATATAAGTGCGCCGTAATCCGCAGAGTAGCAGCGACCTAAAGAAACTTTTGTACTGTTTTACTTTAATTCCCGGTATCTACTATGTTGTATTTCTAACGAATATCGTAAAGTCCGATTTGTTCAGGTTAATTTCGTTCCTGCCTAATTAAAGCGCCGCTTAATGAGTTATCCAATAAACGGATCGTCGTGTTTGTGGTTGAAAGCAGTCTGATCAAATTAAGATAGGTAAGATTGTTGGCAACGCTTTTTACTACTTCAAGTGCATACTTTTTATGTTAGTGGTTTGATAGATGTGGTAAGAAAACAAGTTAAATACGACTTTTTTAAAAAAAAATTGATTTTATTTTTCAGCATAATCTCTTTTGACAATTATGCACTTTGTCCAATGATTTTCCAGATTTTCAATTTTGACTAGAAAAGTATTTTTTCTATAAGAGTGCATAATATGCAGTTGTATCATTGATGATCCCGTAAGAATGCTTCTTGCTGAATCAAATCCTTTAAAGTACGCGAACCAGAAGCTGTCTGATACCAAGTCAGGAAAGTAGAATGCATGGAGCAACCATTTCAAACCAAATTCCTTAGAATTTGTGACTGCGATAGTCAATTTGAGTAAGAAAGCATAGCAGCGACCCAAGAAAACTTTTGTACTATTTTACTTTAATTCCCGGTTTGACTATGTTGTATTTCTAACGAATGTCATAAAGTCCGACTTGTTCAGGTTAATTTCGTTCCTGACTAATTAAAGCGCCGCTTAATGAGTTATCCAACGGATAGCCGTGTTTGTGGTTGAAAGCAGCCTAATCAAATTAAGATTGGTAAGATCGTTGGCAACGCTTTTTACTAATTAAAGTGCATGCTTTTTATGTAAGTCGTTTGATAGATGTGGTAAGAAAACAATTTAAATACGAGTTTTTTGAATAAATTTGGTTTTATTTTCCAACATAATCTCTTTTGATAGTTGAAGAGTATAACTTCTAAAGGGTCTAAGTGCCAAAATCTTAAAAATTGAGATTTTGATTGAAAACGGTAGTATGTCCATACCCCATTACAAATCGAAAGCGTCTATGTGCCTGAGATCAATATAATAGTTATGCCATTCATTTATAGAAGGCGCTGGGTCTAAGTGACGCGATCTGTAAATGTTATAAAGGGGCTATGTGCCATTTATGGAAACACTGTTTTAAATAGGTGTTTTACGCGAAACATCATGGAAAACAACCAGTGTGTTGGAAGAAAGAAAAAGACGCAAAAGAAAATCTGAGAGTGTTATAAATGAAAGACTGTGTGGCAACCAGTATACTACTTATAAAGGTGCAATTGAAATGGGAGAAAGCAACCAACAGAAAATAATATAAGATAATCTAAAATTAACATTTTGTGACTGTTGGAATAATCATTCTTTGAATTATTTTCTAGGTGTGCAAATGTAATAAGAAATGCAAATTACTTTCCATTGAACAAAAAAGGTTTCCCTTTGATGACTATTATAAAATAAATGATCACAAGAAACAAAGTACTTACCTTCTTGGGCTCATTCAAGTTGTCCCTGTAAATAGAAGGCGCCATGGCCATTATGAGGATCCTGCAGAAAGTCGGAGGCAATGTACTACTTACTATTGTGTTCCTGATGTTTACGGAAGTCATGTAAATGTGTGCAGAAAAACATTTTTAAACATATTTGCCCTTTCCCACAAAAGGGTACAAGTTTTAGTGGAGAAGAAAAAGCAAGGTGAAACAGTGTACAAAGAAAATAGGGGTAAGGCGAACAAGCCAAGGAAGTACTTACCTGAGCTAAGGGAGCAAATAAAAGTCTCAATACTCAGACACCGTTGCAACATATCGGTACTTTTCAGACGTTTTCAATCAAGATTTTCCTAACTTGAGATTTGGTAGGCCAAGGTTAGACACGTGCTCTGTGTGTGACCTCTATGAAAATAAAATAAGATCTACTGCTGATGCAACTAGTAAACGGTCTTTTGCGATCAAGTTAGAATTACATCATAGGAAAGCAGAAGCAGCAAGGGCTGCAATGCTGAAAGATGAAAACGAAGCTCAAATGCCAACGAGTAAGAACACAGAAAATGTAGCTCTAAAACAAAAACTTGTTGTTTGGTCCGACAACAGCATCGGACAAAACAAAAATCGCATGATCTTATTTATGTTTATTCATCTTGTGGCGAATGGTTCTTTTGAGGACATCGAGCATAAGTTCCTGGTAAGTGGATACTCTTATTTGCCGTGCGACCGCGATTTCGCCCAGATCGAAAAGAGGAAAAAAGTTACAAAAAATTTTGTACCTGCTGATTTGGAAAAGATGATAAGACAAGCTCGTCACGAAAAACCTTTCAATGTGGTTTCTATGGAAGAGCAAGACTTCAAAAATCTGGATAAAGCAAGTGACTATATGTTAAATACCACAAAACTAAATATATCATCGTTGTGCTGGATGTGAATCACAAAAGACAATCCTGGAAAAGTGTATACAAAAGCATCGTTTAGTAAAGTGCAAGACTGGACTGTTTGCAACATTATAAAAAAAAAAAAGTAGAAGACATCAAGGATATGAGTCTTGAACAACTCGTGTGCAAAAACAAAATATCAAAAGAAAAGTTGAAGTATTTGCAAGATATGCTCGACTACATACCTCTGAAACATCTAGCCTTTTATGAAACTCTGATTGAGAGAACACAACAGGGTTTCAACGGGGAAGCAGCTCCAATAAGTCAGAACTAAAAAAAATAGAGTTGGTACTTGGACCCTGTCAAAGTAACTTGCAATCGGCAGTTGACTTCCTTTATAGAAAAATCATGGGGATCTTTTTTTTAACTAAGAAAAAGTTTTTATTTTAACTTTGATTTTGTTGTTACAAATTTCTGGTTTGGCATTATGTATAAAACAAATCAAAAATTAATCCTAAAGTGCACACTTATGTTTTTATTCATTTAATTTGAATTTCCTCAACTTTATCATTTTGGCACTTAGACTCTTTAGAAGTTATACTCTTCAGTTATGCACTTTGTCAAATGATTTTCCAGATTTTCAATTTTGACTAGAAAAGTATTTTTTCTATAAGAGTGCAAAATATGCAGTTGTACTATTCATGATCCCGTAAGAATGCTTCTAGCTGAATCAAATTTTTTAGGTATGCGAACCAGAAGATGTCTGATACCAAGTCAGGAAAGTAGGATGCATGGAGCAACCATTTCAAACCCAATTCCTTAGAATTTGTGACTGCGATAGCCAATTTGAGAAAGAAAACATAGCAGCGACCCAAAAAAACTTTTGTACTATTTTACTTTAATTCTTTGACTATGTTGTATTTCTAACGAATGTCATAAATCCGATTTGTTCAGGTTAATTTCGTTCCTGCCTAATTAAAGCGCCGCTTAATGAGTTATCCAATAAACGGATCGTCGTGTTTGTGGTTGAAAGCAGCCTGATCAAATTAAGATTGGTAAGATCGTTGGCAACGTTTTTTACTAATTGAAGTGCATACTTTTCATGTAAGTCGTTTGATAGATGTGGTAAGAAAACAAGTTAAATACGTCTTTTTTGAATAAATTTGGTTTTATTTTCCAACATAATCTCTTTTGATAGTTATGCACTTTGTCAAATGATTTTCCAGATTTTCAATTTTGACTAGAAAAGTATTTTTTCTATAAGAGTGCAAAATATGCAGTTGTACCATTGATGATCCCGTAAGAATGCTTCTAGGTGAATCAAATCTTTTAGGTATGCGAACCAGAAGATGTCTGATACCAAGTTAGGAAAGTAGAATGCATGGAGCAACCATTCCAAACAAAATTCCTTAGAATTTGTAACTGCGATAGTCAATTTGAGAAAGAAAACATAATCTCACAAAATGAGTAGCAATTTTGGCCAACAAATTTTACTATCACTACTGTTTCTTAATGATCCGTCATTCTTTCTTAGAACTATGTTTTTAATATATTTTTAGTAGTTTTTCTTACTTTAGTTGACGACAACCATTTAAATATGGTATAATAAATAATTTCAAATAGAATATCAAAGTATCTAAGTTATTGGGTGGACAAGCACATCTAATGCGATAGTGTCTTCCTATGACATATTTTCAACAAAATTTTTTATTCAAGTTTACAAAAATTGAGACGAATTTTCAAATATACATTAGCTAATAATTTAATGTTCCTAAACTTGATACATTCTCTAAAAATTTGGAAACGAAAGTAATGAAGTTTTTTTTCCTTAATTACTCAGGAATTTACTTCTTTGCTTGATAAATTATTGAAAACGTTTGTTTTTTATCCGCAATTACTACTTTCTTTATTTTTCCTGGGTTCGGTAAGCCACGCGTGTTAACAATGTCGGCGATGTCGGTTGTTGTCCTCAAACATGGAAATCTTCTGACAGAAACTGCAAATGGCGGTCTGTCACCCTTATGGTCTTTCCTTATTGTTTATATCTCCAAGAATATCTCACCTTATTCATTGCCTGCACCGTACTGACGATGACCAACGAGTCTGAAACATGTGTTTGCGGTTGCTGTATATGTGCTTGTGCTACATATTCATAATGGGTAATTTTTCATCCCAAAGTCTTACTGAATCCAGAATGGAGAACCGAGATCGAACCTAATATATTGAAATTTTGCTGCAAATTGCGGTCAGTCATCTTGATGGTTTTTCGTTATTATTTTTATCTCCAAGGACATCCAACCTTATTCTTTGGCTACACCGTACTAACGATGACCAACGAGTCTAAAACAGTTGTCTGCGACTGCTCTATATATATATGCTTGTGTTACATCTTCATAATGGGTAATTTTTCACCCAAAAGTCTTACTGAATCCAGAATAGAGAACCAAAAATTCGAACCTGGTATATTGAAATGTTGGATAAACGCCCATTTTAAAAGTAAAGTTCTTGTTGTTATCAAAAAATAAAAATAGTCTACCTAAATGTAACTACTGAAGTATTCCAAAGGAGCAAAGTAAGTGCAATCAGATTTAACAATTATGTAATTCTTAAACGTCTTTCGTTCTATACAAAATACAGTAACATTAATATTTCTGAGAACTTTTCCGCTCACCATAATTCTCTTTATTTAACATGTCAAACTTCAGCGATTCATAAAATTCCAACAAAATGACCAGATAATCTAATAGGAGTTTTAAACGAAGTTACTTAGGCAACCGACTTCGTGACGTTTATGAAAGTTTCCCGAAGAACTCTTGTCTCGAGATATGAATTCCAGACCTTAATACAAGTTTCATTCTAGACAAATTATTGTAAATAAAACAAAATAAACTTTCGCAATTATTTCTTATTTCAACTCGAAAGACGTCGGACCTTTCAACTATGAAATTTATTTTCGCTAATATGTATTAATTATTGCACAATTTAGAATTTATTAAAATACCGTAAAATAAATTTCCCTATATTATTATTAAAATTATTTAGTTCGCGTTTTCCACCAGCGAACGCCATAAATTTTCAATCAGGCAAATAGGGAATACTGCACAATTTATCGCGAGCACCCAAAGAGAGAAGTTATGTGTTATAAATCTCGTAAACGGACGATTTCTTTTCTATTTACTCGGATCGATTTCGCGTTTCACAACACTCGATATTCATTTTTTTCGTCATAGCGCGAGCACTTTTATCAATCTTCTTTCCCGTCGAGAGCGAGTGCGAGATGCGGTATGCCCTTTTTTTTTGTTCGTTTGGTTTTCGCGGCGCTTCGCTGTCGTTGACGTCCTTTTTTCGTTCGTCTTTTTTTGTGGCGATTTTTTCTCATCCATGCGGTCTGTTTAAAGGCGCGCGCGTACAAGAAAATAACAGATAAACCCACACGACGAAAAGGTCGGCATTAATAATGTGTACATAACTAGAAGACTATATATTCATTAAAAAAAATGTTAACTTTAAGTATTTCGACAAATAAGTTGTTACCATCACTGATAAAAATTATGTTGCTAGAATTACTGTGAAATACTTAAAGAAAAACAATTACTTAAAGAATTTAAATCATTTAAAGCAGAGGTTCCCAAACTTTTTTTTCTCGTGGACCACTTTCAAAGTTTTACTATTTTCGGTACACCCCCTGCTGCAACATTTCTAATGTATTCCCAAAACTCCTAAAAAATGTCACCCTAAATTGGGGGTGTTAAGAAGAAAAAAAAGTAGCACATTTTCTTGTGTCCTTTTTATTAAAATAATACTTGTGGTTATACAAAATTATAAACATTTATTATTCCAAACAATCAACAATTGACAAAAAATCAACAATGAACTCTGAAATGTAAATCAACAATAAAGAATAGTCATACTTTTAATGAGACGAATGTACTTGATGAATTGACAGCAAATTATCAATATTTGGCTTCAGTTTTGTAAGAAGTAATCTCAAATCTCCCCTTTCTGTGATGTTTAATCTGCTCCTTTTTCTTTATTAACAGGTTGGTAATGGCACTAAAACTTCTTTCGACAAGATATGACGAGGGAAACGCTATCAAAAATTTTCTCGAAATTTCCCACAGTCCAGGATATTTTTCGGGGATTTCTGCCTGCAGCCAAAATGTTTGATACCCTTTTTTTTCACCTTCAGTTCCTCGTTGGTGCTGAGCTCAAGTAGCTCCTCTTGTAATACCACATTCGCCTCTTCAGTTTCATCAAATGGGGTTATGATCCATGGTGGTATTTCCATCGTCAAAATATCTTCAAATCCATTTTTGAAGTCATCATGCAGGGTATTTAAATGTTGAGCGTATGTCTGAATATCCTCATCAAGACATTCTATTTGTGACAAGTGCGGAAACTGGCAGAATTCGCGCCGAATATTTTGCTTCGTTAATTTCAATTTACCAAGAAAAGCCGAAATTACACCCTTTGTTTTTATTAAATTAAGGCTGTCCCATTGTAACTGCAAGTTAACGTCATTGAATTTTATGAACAAATCTGTTAAGTACTCAATGCCCGTTTTATATTTGATCAGATTTTCTTTTAAATCTGGTGCTTTAGTTTCCAGACGCTCTATCACTGATTCGAAAAGTGAGTAAAATCTCAATAAGCATGCACCTTTCGACAACCAGTGTACTTCAGTATGTAAGAGCAGTCGTTGGAAATCATTATCATTTTCATCGCACAATAGTGCAAATAAACGAGTATTCAAAGCAGTGCTTCTTATTTTATTAACTGCGTTAATCACAAATTGAAGCGATTGGTGCAATCTATCACTCAAATTTTTCCACCTGGACCACTTTGGGAACCACTGATTTAAAGAATGTTTTTCCTGGATTTAGGAGAGTGATTCTGTATGATATAGAACTCTCAGTAACATTAATATTGATTCTCCTCGATTTTATGTTATTCCAGTCAACGAAGGAAAAATAGGGGAAATAATTCGTGTACTCGCAAATTTTTGGACAATGGCTGGGGGGGAGTACCATGAACAACATACTAAAAATGAGAACTTGTGGGAGGTGAGCGAAGGGGCGAGAAAGTGTTTTCTAACGAAAAAGTGTCCAAGGATGTGTCTGGGATGAGCAATTCATCTTGCCCGGCATCATCGAATATACAGCGTGTCCCAGGATTGATGTTACAAGAGGTGTGCGGAATTAAAAATCTTTGAATCTCAATTTGATCTTTTATAAGTGAGCCCTGCTTGGTTTGAAACTTATTTTTAGTATAGTTTCGAGTTTGTGAAATCACGCAGGCCTTGAAAGTTGAGTAAGATCTATTTCCGTTTCAGGAAAAGTACCTTTCTCGTTTACAGTATGCTAAAGTATTACTAAGAAAAGTTGTTCAGAATGATAACACTGGTAAACACTGCTTTTGACACATGAACTTTGTGATGAGTTTTGTTTGTGTTAGTGTACCGTCATTAAAAAATATATATTATTTTGTTACAGTCACATCCAGTTTCTTCTTCTTCTTCTTCTTCTTCTTCTTCTTCTTCTTCTTCTTCTTCTTCTTCTTCTTCTTCTTCTTCTTCTTCTTCTTTTAGCTAGGGTCATCCCCTGTTTGCCTGGCCTGTTTCTATTCAGCGGATGAGGAAAACCAGCTTTGTCCCCATCTCTTGGGAGGTCGTCCTTGTTGTCTCTTTCCTTTTGGTCTTTCATGTTTGCATATATATGCTAGTCTGTTGGTTTGCATTCTCTCGACATGGTCATTCCATTCCTTCCTCCTTCGCTTACTCCACTTCACCACTTCCTGCACTCCGCATCCTTCTCTTATGGAACTACTCGTCTGTCTATCTCGTAACGTGACATTTGCTATTTTTCTGAGAATCTTCATTTCTACTGTTCTAATTTTTTGTTTAGTTTTCTTGGTATCTGCTCTTGTCTCCGTGGAATATGTTGTAGTACTGGGCGAACCATAGCTTTGTATACTCGTACTTTACTTTCCTTAGTAAGGTATTTGTTCCACCAGACCATTGTGTATAGATACCATCCAGTTTTTTCGTGACAGCTATATGTTCATTTCTGACCTCACTTACGTGTTTTTGTATGAATAAGTTAATTTAGGCGACTTTATAACTATCTTATTCGACTAACTGTGGGCGACAAACTCTAAGAAGAAGGAAATAAAGACAAAAAAAGGAATGTCTGCCAAAATATGTATATAAAACTCGCCCTGATGAAAATTTTTGTAAAAGCTATGCATGAAGATGGTAGTGGATTTGCATACCTGAAAGAGAAATCCTAAACTCAGCGAGGCCAAAATTAAAGAGGGAATATTAGTTGGTCCACAAATACGGGAACTAATGAAGGATAAAAAGTATGAAGAAAAACTGAATGATCAAGAAAAATTGGTCTGGAAATGTTTTGTGAATGTCGTCCACAATTTTCTAGGAAACCATAGATCGAAAAATTACAAACATTTAATTAATGAACTTATAACCTCATACAAAGCTTTGGGTTGTAACAAGTCCTTGAAAATACATATGCTGGATTCTCATCTGGATTTCTTTCCCGAAAAGTTGGGTGCTGTGAGTGACGAACGAAGCGAGAGATTTCATCAGGACATATCATTAATAGAGAAGCGTTATCAAGGGAAATGGAGTCCAGGAATGCCAGCAGATTACTGTTGGAGACTGAAAAGGGACCTACCAGAAGCCAAACACTCACGAAAATTATAACTATTTATTGAACATTAAGTAATAATTTGTTTAAGTGTAGGTGATTTTTGTACTTTTCATGAAAATACATGTTTTGATGTCACAAAGAAACCTGATGTGTCAATTTCTTTTCATTGATATATTATAGTTTTGTGGCCAAAATAGATTCAAAATTTATATAAGTTTTCGTGTGACAAAAAAAAATTAAATTTTGTAGACCAGTGATAATCTATGCCCTATACAAAATTTCAGGGAGATCTACCTACTTTGATTAAATCGTTATTTTTTAGATTCAACAAAATAAAATTGTCTTGATGGAATCGGCCGTTACTTGCTGGAACTCCGTAATAATTAGGGTTAAAGTAAGATACAATTTACAACTAATTTCCAGTATAATAATACTTTATTTAAAAAATACGACATGTTTCGCTACGATATAGCTTCTTCAGGTATTGCGTTACTACTAAATACATTCCACAAATTTATGATTTTTCCAAAACCTTTTTCTACACACTTGTTCATTACCTAATTACAATAAATCTCTTATAGCAATAGATAAAATTGATTATAACAAGAAAACAGTTGAATTTTTAGACCCGTTAAAATATAAATTGTTAAAATCAGATCCCACAGTAAAATTTCAAACATCAATTAAGAATTGTATCCATACTTGTAAAAGCTTATTTAATGAAAAGGATGAGAGTAAAATCATTAACATGAATCCCCAAACTCCAAAATTATATTCGTTAATTAAACTTCATAAAAAAGAGAATCCTATTAGACCTGTGTTTCGTTTGTCTCAGCACTTTCATACAAATTTTCGAAAATACTCTTAGAACATATTAAAGAAAATACAGAATTTTCAGCTAGATTTATAATTAAGAATTTAATAGAGTCAAAAAAATAAAAAAAGTAAAACTCCCGGATAATGCTAAATAAGTATCATTTGAAGTTATTCCTCTAAAGGATACAATTAATTTAGTTGAAAACCTTTTGACCATTAAAAGTGTTAATATTGTTAAAAAATTAGATATTATGAGTTTCCTTACAATTTGTTTAGAGCAAAACTATTTTGAATTTAACAATAGTATATACATATTCTTGTAATGACGGTTTAATAATGGGTAACCCATTAAGCCCGATTGATGATCAGATTTTTATGGATCATTTAGAAGATCAAATTAAAGAACATTCAAATTTCAAACACTTTGTTTATTGGCATAGATACGTAGATGATATATTGGACTGTTTCAGTTGAACAGACAGACAATTAAAGCAATTTTTAGAACATATGAGTAATCTACATAAAAATATTAAGTTCACTATAGAAAAAAAATTAAATAATATCGATTATAGTGGAGGATAGAGTCATCAAAAGTAGGAAAACACTAAACTACCTAGGTATGATACTTTGATATAACATGAATAGCCATAAGGATGGCGATCGCATATAGGATAGTGATCACAAGGGCCATACAGGTCGTCCTGGGCCTGCTGGCCCAGGATAGATGTAATAGCAGTGGTACAAACACCAAAAAAAAGGGGGGAAACGGCTAGACAGGTTTCCCTCAGGAAGTGACAGAAGGAACGGGACGAGGAAGCCCAAATGTTCTAATATGCAAAGAAAATCTTTTCCCACTTTTTGCCGGAGGTAATGTGGATGCACGGATGTGTTGCCACATTACCAACACAGGCTTTGATGGGACATGGGTGTATTGGTGCCTACCTGTGACAGTTCCAGCTGGCCAAAAACGACAGATATGTATACTTGGGCAGGGTTGACACGTCAGAACACACGTTCAGAGAGTATGACAGATGGGTTGGTGAAGGAAGGAACATGGAGTTGCAAATGGGAGAGAGAAGCTTACAGCTAAGAACATAACGCCCAAATTAAGCTTCGGGGTCAAGAACGGTGGATTGCGGTGAAAAACATAATAATTGCAGTGATGAAAACCAAGGCAGAAGAGCAGTAACAACGCCCAGAATAGTAAAGCAAATGAATAAACATGGGTGTTCAAATGAAGTATGCCATCAAAGCAATACCATCTGACCGTTGGTACGAGGAGGGGTTTTAGAAGGTAGGAATATCACACTGCCCAATCCCGGGGGCCAATAAGGGTTTCTTCTCTTCCCGAAAAAAAATATTGAGAACCACTGATATCAAACGTCCAAATTCTTTAAAATAATAATTGTCTAAGCACATGCCTTTGTTGCATAATTTTATTTCTAGGTGCACCGAACCTTTCCTATCATCTCCACACTCAGTGTATTTTGGTGTTCGTTTTGGAAATTACTAGTTGCATAGTACATACTTCAATACCGAGACTATTTCTATTCTAGTGGAGCTTATTGTCAACAAATTAATATCAATTTAGTGGACAATAGTTAGGAAACTATTTATATGTATAGTAAATTGCTATAGGAAAATTAATCGATAATTTCCGAATACCAAGAACAAAGATTCACCGAAGATCATTTACGAGCAATTTATGAATAGCCAATAAAAGAGCGATTAGGTAATTACTTCATACTTAATGAATTATGTATTAGATTACCCTCGAGTGATTTCCGTCGACGAAAAACTCCGCTTCTGTTCTGCCCACGCCGGATGAGATGGGAGGTGCATTAAATTCATCATAGATGCCGCCCTCGCCTTGGCTCTGTTGTTCTAGTAAATCTGAACGACCCGTCTCAGCGAAGGCTTTGACGCCAGCTGACGATCGCTGGCCCAATCGAAATAAACCAAATGATTTATCGTGGCTTCGGCCTGTAAACAAAAGGAGAAAATAAAATTATTTGCGATACTCAGATATGGATAGTGTTAACATATACTGATGTTCATTAATTAAAGATATCGACAGTGAATTATTAAGGCATAAATCACAGATTTCTATCCGATACTTTTTATATTATTGTATATATTGCTTTATGGATGTTAAAGGTTCATATTGCATGTTTTGTGTTTATGTGTTTAGTTTGTGAATGTGTAATTATGGAGTTCGTAATTTATTAGTGTCATTAAGGGTCCTCGCTAGTGGATCTGTCAACAATGGAAAAATAGCAGATTTTAGATGCAAGATATTTTTGTTGATTTTAAATTTGGAAAACCTTTCAACGTCAACTTATGAAGAATTTAATAATCTACCCCCCTGAGGAATCAAATTTAGAAAAAAAAATTATCGGATTAAAGAAAATTAATTATTCTAGTAAAAATCTTTCCCGCGGTTATGAATGTGTAAATATTTGGTCATAAATGAATTTTTATTCGCTTAGATATTGAGTTATTATTTCAAATATTCATTATATATTCCTTATGTGTAATAAGTACTCGGACATCCTTGGCTTATTAAATTATGTGCTATGCAACCAATATTATATTTCCGATCCACTATATAGGACCCTTAATTTCGGTCCAAATTTTGAATTTCTTTTATATTAAAATTATTCCAAATGCAACTCTAAACACTCTTGTATATTAGTTAAACTTGTATAGCATGGCATAATTTGCTAGAAATATGCAAAAAACTGTTTTTTGATAAGGCAAGGCTTTAGAAATTTCTACTTTTATATACTTTAGAAAGTTTTTCGCGGCCGGCTCCAATAATGCATGAGACAAGAAGAAGCACATTTATCTAACGTAATTTTTCAAAAATAAACATATTAGAAAACTGTATAATTTGTAGAATAAATATGTTTCGTTTTAATCTCTGTATTTCAATTACAATCTGATAATCACACGATAAAAACTGTCAATACCTATTGCTGGACCCTGTATTTACATGGAAGAACATAAATATTTTTCTTAATGATGCGATTTTTGATTAATTTTACCCGAAAAACATATTCTCATTAAGAAAAAGTAGAACAAAATTCTTTTCAGACTTATATTTAACAACCGTCATTATCTGAAAAAATTGTAACTTCTTATTTTATGATCATAAAAACGAAGTTTCCTTTGTACGACTCAAAACTTTTCCTAGGGAAGCCTGAAGCACAAGAAAGAATAAGCTATAAATTATATATTACGAAGTAAACAATTTTTTATTGCTCAAGATTTTTCTGTATTTGGAATATAAATGTATCTAATATTAGAATCCGGTGGATATAAAAAGGGAAATCAAAATTTTTATAACCAGAAACGGTAAGGATTTTATATGCATGGATATATAAGATCTTTTTTGGTGAAATAATGTGCTCAACCCAAAAATAGATTGCGTTTAAACATGCCAACTTTGTTAATGTTCATATTGGATTTTATTCAAAGTTTCACGACGATTAATATTTTTCTTTAGACACCAATTAAATTATAACTGTTTTCTGGAGTACTAAATGCTAAAATTACATCATGCATTAAGGTTTTTTTGACGTGGCAATCTAATAATTATTGTGGAATAAAAATAGGGCGATATCTTATATTACGAATTTATTAAATTTCCATCTTGTACGTAAAGATGAAAGTACGTATGCTATAAATAATATAACGCAAGGGACCCTTTCAATATTATTCGAATTTCTTATGCCATCTTATTAGGAAGTAGATTTATTCCTGACATTTATAGATGCTGACATTTACCCTACTCCTTTATATTCAAGAAGTAATAAAAGCAGCAATAATAACACATATAACAGTCGGTTTGAATCTAGTATATACCATCATCTCATAATAAATCTGGTATTATTTCCGTTGATGTGGTGAAATATTGTGTTATAATAGCTAAGAGAAATTCAGAGTGCAGTTTTCTTCTTGTAAAATTGTAGTCACGTTTTTTTTTAATAAATAAATTCCATTATTAGCTAATAATATAGATGACAAAACATATTTAATACAAAAATTGTAGATAAATATGAATTCTACAAAATGATATAGAAATTTCACAACATAGACCACTCTTAATACTTTTCATGAAACTCTTGATAGCGCTATGTGGTTGTAATACGAACTATGATTCTTACGTCATAAAATCGCGCGCAATACAAATCCAAAATTAAATATTGTATAATATACAGTTTGATTGAACATTACAAACGTTATACAATGATTGACATGAACAATTCATATGCAAATTGCAGCATGTTAATCATTAAATGAACTTCGTAAACCTGTCTTTCGGTAAAGCGCTATCAGAACACGTGATCACAGAATATTTGATTACGAACATAGTTCATTACAACTTACATCAAGTCTAAATAATTAATGAAACACAATGCAAAACATAACGTAACAATTTGATTATTAATCAATGTATTTATATAATTTTAGGTTAGAATTTTCACAAATAACCTGCTTTTATGTTTCATTATGACGATTCATATTCGGTAAACTTCGTATATCTACTACTAGCGCTTAGTGTTTGTGATAGGAACTAAAATAAGAATTCAAAATTGGTAAATCCGTCACCAGTCCCTGGTTCCACAATTAAATATATTCTCTTTTATACAGATTTGTATAAAACGATTTTCTACTGGTTCGGAAATATGGCGATTTTTCGTCAATATTTGTAAAAATTTTGAAAAATAACGATAAACGATGAAAGACGAAATGTGGGATCAATTAGTAGAGATATTATTTAGTGCGTGAATTTAATGTTCATTTTTGACAATATAAAAGCATCTTCTCTAGAAGTGCATACTATTCGCTACAGTTGAAACTTCTATAAAGAAGTAAATTGAACACTCTATGTGTCTACATGGCAATACTAAAAATTTCCTGCCAGTGCAAACGTACTATAAAATTAATGCCGTATCGTAATGCTCTTCTGAAATATTAGTCTGAATACTACTTAATAATGCCCTACAATGGGCGTTATATTGCATACGGTTCTCTTAAATTATAAACATGAAACTCGTAATTGATTTTCTCAGGACGATTCAGGTAACGAGATGCCTGATCGCTTTTCTTTATTTAATAATACAGTAACACGACAAATGACCCTCGGACATTAAATACCCCAATTGAATACGACGTTCTTATATATTATAGAGAATCTGCATTGGAAACCAAAGGATTTACATATTCATATAAAGGAACACAGAACACAAATATAAACAATACCAAATTCAGCGTTAGCAAATCCAAAATGCTAATGATATGAAACCAAATTAACATAAAGAACAATACCCGCTTACAAAGCTTAACACGTTGCTGTCGTTACATAAACAGAACACTATTTAATAGCACAAAAGGCGTAAATAATATTAGGTTATTTATTACTACGTGCGTTTAATTTAATATTTAGAGCTATTAATATAACGAGAATATAATGCGATTTATAATAATCGAGGACGCTGCTGCACCTGTGCTGAGTCCAAGATAGCTTGAATCCCTGATATTCAAGTTATATTCAAAGCTTTACCGTATCATCAAAGACGAAAACAAATCAATAATTTTATTATGAATATTACTGATTTTTAAGGCCGCGAAAAGTGTAAGAGCAGATTTTTATTTTTACTAAAAAATCAATGTAATTCTTACATTTATAGCTCAAAGCATTTTCTAGAGACAGCGAACAGTGAAGACTGGTTTGCTATTATGAGTAACCAAGATAACCTAGTAATATTATAGTCTCAATAATTATTAATAAATATTTAACATAAAATGAAAATAGATGATGATAGGTTAAAGTATATAAAACATAAAAACAAATACATTTAAAGAAAAGAATGATAAACAAAAATAATAAATTTTTAATTTGGTTCATTTATTTTACTAATACCAAAATATCTTTAAATTAATCTTTGAATTCCTACAAGTACAGTGTTTATTTATTTCATAATCACTTAGTTCTTTCTTTCTGTGTATAAACACTAATAGAGCGTGGCCACCACACAACTTTCTTATATGTATGAGTGTTTCAAATTATACAATTTTAATAATTTTTTTTATACAAAAATTATTCAGAATCTTAGTCTAAGTACTTCTATTATCTTAATAAATCTCTATAGAATGTGTAAAGTGTTATCTCCGGTCCGAGTTTTGACATTTCTTGTATACAACACACATTGCAAATCTAGCTCTAAATACTTTTGTATTCATGACAAATATACCGTGTGGCCGCCGTTCATAGCGCGATGCATGTATTAGTAACTACTGGTCGACTATAAATGGGCGTGCCAACTTGAATTGCCACACCGACAGCGGGCGTATAAGTTATACGTATAAATGTATTCGTAGGCAAATCAAGTGAAAAGCAGTGTAATAGGTATTGCGTTCCCGTTGTAAGTAATTATTTGTAGTTGTTTGAAGCATCAGATAATCACTGATAATATGTCAGTTAAGTAACTCATCACAGCTTCATAAACAACATAAAAGAGCAAAAATAAATAATTAATAACTCCTAGACTTTAAAATAAAAAAAAAATGCTTAACTAAAATAATATTTTTCAACAAATATTATAATCTAAAAACTCAACTATAATAAAATACTGATACATAAAATATTTACTTCTTAAAACAGAATTGTAATTCAACATTGCAATTAACCTGTAATTAGCTAAAAAAATGTTATTCTTAAGCAATAATAAAACTCGAACTGACGCCCATATGTGGAAGCGACGGCGAATGCGACTGCCCGACTACACCGTGTAAATGTTGATTTTTTGGACAAATGCGAGTGCATCATAGGCAAATGCGAAATACTAGCTCTGTTGTAATCCAGTATAACACTGCGTCCACTTGTTTACCGTTCTAATACACAGACATCTCTATCTGTTTCGCTTACTCTACAGGTATCGCGATAATGCAGACGCACGCGGTCTTATGGTATATATCTATAGAATGCATAATTTACAACATATTTGCAAGAAATCGCTATTCGGTAAGAGTAAAAGTGTTACTTCCTGTCCGAATTTTGAATTATTCTTAACCGCGCGTTAGAATGAAGGCTGAGTTATTAGATGGGGCTCCTTTAGGCAATACTGCTGTAAGCCATCAATCCGGATGAATGCAAGGCTATATTTTTCTTCAGTAAATAAAACATTTTGCAGCAAATGTTTTAAGCCTTCTGCTGAAGATCCACTTTTACTATTGCTCGATGGGCACCCTACCCACACAAAGAATTTAGAAGTTATTAATTATGCCCTTAGACGCCAGCTTCATGGCACCTTTAAGTACTTCTTACGGCCAGGAACAAAAAACGTGGCTCCGCAATAATACAGGATGTGTGGTAATTCAATTGCAGATTTGCAAGATTGGGGTGGCATACGAGAAAGCTACTATTGTTCAGGCTGCAACATCTGAACTCAGAAGTTGTGGTATTTTCCTCACTGATCCAAATGTTTTTGGAAAAATTGATTTTGCTCCGGCTGAAACTACTTGCTGAAGACCCCCCGACGAGATTGAAAACACCGGGTTGATTGAAGAGGAAACAAGGTCCATAACCCCTCAACCAGGGCCTTCTGGATCCAATTCTTAAACCGCAAATTAAAAAAGACCAAAATAATATAAGCGAGTCTTCTACGATTAGAACATCTTCTAATTCTTCTAAAGATATTTTACACGTCCCACATGCAATAAGAGCAGTTCCGAAAGTTTCTCGTAAACGCGAAAAAACCGCTATTTTAACTGACTCGCCATATAAAAACAAATTGACAGATGAATTAAAGAACCAAAGAAAAAAGAACTCGATTTTAGTAAAAATAAATTAAAGTCAACTGAAAAAATAACACATAAATATGTAATAAGACAAAAGACATATTCAAGTACTAACAAAGACCAAAATGAAGAACCACTGGATGTCGAAGATGAACGTTGCATCTACTGCCAAAAAATATATGCTGTAACTTCCAAAAATGTGGGATGGGTGCAATGTTTGGATTGCGCGAAGTGGGCTCGGGAGAGGTGCACTGGTCTACCAGAGGAAGATTTGCATGCTTTTAGGTGCAAAAAGTGTAGCTACTCTTAGATAATGGTAGGTCCGGTTTTGCCCCATCCAGTGACCGGTTGTACCCCCCATGGTTGGGGCAAGATCGGACAATGCAAAATTTACAGAAATGTCTTTTATCTTGTATATTTAAAAATATATTTTTTCTGTTTATGTATTTCTATGTAGTACATACCAAAGAAAACCGAAGTGTTAGTTTTTCATGTAAAATAAAGATTTTTATTTATTACTTCATTTTTGTTTAAAGTGTCCGGTTTGCCCCCTTCCCCTACTACGTATAAGAAAGTAAAAAAAAAACACAACTTATTTGAATATAGGACGTCTTTGAGTCAGCCTGTACATACACAAAGATACGAAATGTGCACGCTATGCTAAACAATTTTATAGTCTGTTAATGAAGTTTCCATGAAAATCCTTGCGGATAACGATCGCCCGATGAAGGAAAGATATGTCCGCTCTTTCAAGTAAAATAGTTTCCGTCCGCCGGGTTCGTTTGTATTGGAGAGAAACTTTTCTGAACCGGCTCTGCCGTTGATGCTCAGATATACATTGAAATTCTTCTGATGGCAGCTTAAAAGTTTTGTACTTTATGAACGAAACGTCTCTCTTAGATGTTTCAGTGCTGCGTATATTTGGGTGACCGGAGAATCCACTGACGAAGATCGATAAGTCGTTTAAATTTGATCGGACTATGGAAATACTTTGAGGCACTTTTATTAAGTTTGTTCTATCGACAGTCAAAGCACGCTACATTAAGTATTTACGTTTTTTCCTCCCATTAATGTGACCTGACGTTATATTTTAAAAGAGATACTTAAGCCTCTAAGCCGACTGGAATAGTATTAAGATTATGCGCTCTTAATACTTGAACTAGCAGGTGTACGTGACAGAATCTTTTTAAATCGTACTGAGTCATATCAAGTGACAGATTTATATACAGTGTGTAAACTGATGTGCTTTCCTATAGGAAAAGATATAAGTTTTGATAGAAAAATGTTTATAAAAAATTTTCATTGTATCAAAATCTCTTTTGGTTAATAAAAAAACCAGTAATCATTTATGATAAGATAAAAAACTTGCAATTATGTCGAGTTGTTGATTTTAAATATGAAAAAGGTCGAATGTTATATTACATTCGACTCTATCCTGTATCATTTCTGTTATAAATAACATGTAGGTTATCCCCATATAACATATGCCTGTTACTGAAATCCGAAAATCGTATGATGTATCCTATAGCGTACACGTTATATAACTAGGGCGCGGACACGTACGGGTTGATAACTCATCGCCCATGGGCGCACTATTGAAATGTTGTATTTTTAAAGACGTTTTAATTTTATTTATATAATTGGATAACAAGTGGCTGGTGATCTATAAAATACAAAATACCTTATTATTTGTTCATTTTCTCTTCTGTAAAACTTGTTCTCTTTGAATTAAGTACATCCTTGTAGATAGAAAACGTCCTTTCTACATCGCACTGGTTATAGGTGCGTACTGGAAATATTCTTTTATTTCAGCGTATTTAGCATACACAATTGCGGCAATGTTATTAAATCTGGATTTATATTAAAAACTGCGTCTAACTTTTGCCGAAGGCCACATCCGAAGTCACTTGGAATACTTTTGAAATTATTAATGGCCCACGTCTAATGTGGTTAATCCATCTTTTAATTTGAGATTTCGATTTTCAAAATATGTGATTAGTTTAGACAAATTTCCAAAGTGTTCCTGAAGGAATAACATCTGATTTTTTAAATTTGGGATTTGGGTTAGTTTCTTGCACTCAGAAATACTTCGAGCATCGTCATTTAAACATGTAACGAACTTTTGTAAACTATTGAAATTCTCTGCATAAAAACTATTTCTGTGTATGTTTTAGCAATGCTAAGTGACGAACGTGCGATATTTTGGCATTCTGTAACGGTATTTTACAGACTTTGTAATAAATTTCGGAATCACTGACAATTCATTTTCATATCACAAAAAGTAACATAAACAACGTTCTAGATCTAAATAAATGATAACTAAAAATGTAAGCGTATGTTATTGAAACTAAACGAAATCCAGTGCACACTTACGTCTAGATAATTGGGAGAAGTCGATTCAATAAACCGGTATTAAACAAGACTATATAAAAATTACGAAGTACATAATTAACAGTCAAAACAATGAAAAAACTAAACTAACGTAAGTATGAATGACAATTTTATTTCTCTTGCGCAATATAAGCTAAATATAATAAATTTTAAAAACCCTTCACGCTCCTATCTACGCCGATGAAAAAAGGATTTTACTCATAAATTCCTTATTTTATGGGCATTTTTGCTCTTATTCTCGGGCACTTCTCGGGCGTAAACAGATGTTGCAGTTCACCATATGAATTAGTGCTATTCAGAAAGTGCGTGTTGTTTACATTATTTCTTTGCTCCCTTGTAACTTCGTCGTAGTTTAAATCGGTCATGACCGCGCCCTAGTTTTCAGCGAAAAAGCAGAAAATTATAATTAGAATTTACAACACTAAGAAAAACTAATTTAAAATTAGAACATATGTCAAACTGCTGACAATATATTATATCTTGCACACCCGCGTTTGCGCAGAGAAAAGAGCACCTGCCTGGATATCGGGAGGTCGATGTGTTCGATCTCACATGTGAGTAAAATTTAAAATTAAATTTCACTAATTAAATAATTATTAGTGCAAAAGCACAAACTTATAATTAGAATTTTCAGCACTGAAATAAACTAATTTTAAAATTCAATACATACGTCGGACTGCCGACAATATATACAGTGTGTAAAGTGATATTGTTCCTTATGAAGAAAAATATTTTGATATGAGTCTTAGGAGATAAACTTGTTCTTTATAGACAATTTTGATTGTGTCGAAACTCTTTTGGGTAATAATAAAACCGGTAATCATTTGATTTAAGATAAAAAAAAAAACAAATTATGTCAAGTCTTCAATTTTGTGAGCAAATGACGGATTTGCTAGATAGAAAGGAAATTTCTTTAGACAACATAATGTTTTTTGATGAATCTGCATTTACTTTAAATGCAAAAGTGAGACGCCAGAATTGTAGATATTGGGCTGCCATGAATCCTCACTTTAGTTTGGAAGTTACTGAAGTAGTTTCCACACTATATATAAGGAATTAATGCAAAAATATCTAAACGAGAATTATGTCTTTCCTAACCTGATCTAACATCTGGCCGGTTCTCTTGTGAAACAAAGTTTGTTTTCCTTACATTGTAACTATGAATATTGATGAATACTGATATGGAAGTTATATTTGTATCTACCCTTATTTGCCATTTTCATATCCCATTTTCGCATCATAACGTTTCTTCATTTGATTTTTATTCTTTTAATATATTGAAAATAAATAAATATTTATTTTTCCAATAATTTTATAAATAAAGCTGTAAAATATCTTCTTTTTTCTGGTCAAAATACTTCGGTTGGCCCTCAGTAAGTACATCTATTTCAAGTTCTTAAAAAAAATCATTTTTAAGTAACACTAAACAATTAATTACACACGTTGTCGGTGTGAAAAGAAAGACTCTCTTTGATTTTTTTCAATTACTTATTAAACCTTCTTGCTTAGAGGAATTTAAGAAGTTCATGAAATGTAATTTATGTGATACTTGACAGATTATATTTAAATATACTTTTGAAATCCTTAAATTTATAATTAATTGGTTGAATAACCAACATGACTGAATATTCTATTGAGTAAAAAAACTACTTTCCTCAACATCATTTGGAATATATCCCCGTTGGTCCCGTAAAACATTTACGATATGTGTTATGGAGTTGAGAATACTTTTCTAACCCTTGTATTAAATTCATCCCCATAGCAGCAGCCAGTCATTATTGAAAATGTATATACTTTCTGGCTGTATAAACAATTTTTACATACTAATGTTGTATGTTTTGGATCGTTTGTTTGTATAAAAATAAAGCATTCTCCAATTACACGCTCCCTAACGGTATCGTATTTTTCTGTAATATTCTCTCTAACGAAACCAGAAGATCTTCCGTGCTACGAAGTTGAAACAATACACTCCTGAAACATATTTTCATTTTGCCTTCTTTTTACAAAAACACGCATTTTTTCTTGTCCAAATACTAATATTATAGAGTTTCAATTATCGCTTTATAAAACGTGTTTAAAAGCCAATTTACAATTACTGTGTTGAGTGAAGTCGATTATTTATGTCTATATCGTATTATTAGAAGGCTGCGAATAACTTAAAACCTTTAATCATCGCTTCTTCGCAAAATCAATTACTGTCGGGATTACTTTCTGCTGTCTTTTTGGGTGCCGCATGGCAAGAGATATTGTTGTGGTATTTATAATATGAAAGAGTTACCAAAGATTAAATGGAAAAACATGTCCTTACCATGATTATTGATGCTATACATGATGTTTAAATAATGACAGTGATAGATAATATTCCTTTGACATGACAGTTCAATTACAACAATGTAAAGGATTCTTTAAAATAGCAAAACTAAATAGCAAAATGATATGTTTCTAAAGTAAATATTAAAAAACTGTATTGTTGTAAAAAGATATAAAGATTGGACAATATTAAATTAGGTCAAATAATAATTTTTATGTCTATTTTCAATACAAAGTATACGATAAAAAATAATACGTAACTTTAGAAATTCGCTTAAGAGAAATGAACGTATCAAAGCATATCAAGTATAGTAGGTGAAAAACATCGCAAATACCTTAGAGACGCCAACTGTATCTGCTATCGTTGAGCGATATAATGCCATTACATAACTTCGATTTACATTGATGTATTTGATTCTGGTAACCTCAAAATATTGATCCTTATGTAACGCCTCCAAAAGAAATAATTTCTGAATTTTTATTGAAATAAACTTTAAAATAACACTTTAAACATTAACTTTGCAATAGGTAATTAATATTATTAATTTTAAAATAATTAAAAAAGTATTGCTGTTAATTAAGTTGTTGGGTAGTGTCAAGAATTACAATTTTACTTACGTTTCTAATTTTTTAGAACAATTCTAAAGGAAATACTAATTTAGATTCAATTACGTTGTAAAGTGTTTAACTTAATCGCCACTTTTAACTGTATTGGATGATTTTGAGGCTTTACTATTCCACATCGCAATATATGCCTCATAAAATATTCAGCCATCGGTAGTATAATTTGCACCTCCTTTAATCTTAATATATGGTCTACAGAATCGCAACAAAATGATCTTGTTATGACAAAATAACTTTCTAGTATAGTATACTCAAATATTACAATAAACTGATATACATGCATGAACACTTATTAAAAGAAATATAGAATACGTATTGCCATGGCCATTGGTCATCGTGTGTGGCCATATGAGTGTACAGTGCTTTTCTTACGCTGTGAGTTTTTTCTATTTTTTTTACTGACTGGATTTGTCTATTATTATTAAGAATTATATCAATTTGTAACTTACATTATTTGCTATTTTCTAACATGTTAATCACGTTAGTTTAAGGTTTGAATTTTTGTTTATTTGCTTTTTAATTCTACATCGCATTTGTCACTTATTTCTTCACCTACCTACTCTTTTCCTATTTCTTTTTGTTTGCTTACTTTTTTCTTGTCACGAGTGTTATTAAATATACAAGGACCGATCAAATTTTATTGATTTTTAAAATAAATTTCTATTGTCCTTTCCTTCTGCTCCGTGGCCCTCTTGTATGTTTTGGTTAGTCACCAGGATAGGCCTCCTGGGTGTGAAAAGTGTCCCTGTGCATTCCTTCCTACCTCTGTTTATCACATTCTTACCAAACTAAAACTATGAGTTCTTGTTGTACTATATGTAATGAAGATCTTGTCCCTGATAATGAAATCGCCTGTGATTTATGCAAGGGAATGATACACACAACCTGTAGTGGATTGTCCAGGTTGAAGGTGCAATGTCTCAAGAGTAAAGTGCGTAAGATAACATACTACTGCGTGATATATTCTGATTTTAAAACACAACTTGCAAAATTAAACGATCTGAACTCTGCGGTGGCCTCTCTCCAGGCAGAGGTTCGGGTCTTGAAAAGCGAACGTGTCTCTGAACCATCAACAGCTTCGACTGGTGATCTGGATTGATCATTTATGGAAACTATAATTAATGAGGTTTCCGATCGTGAAAGGCATAAAAATAATGTGATTATCTTCAATTGTGCTGAAATAGAAAGTGTTAACAAATCTGATCAGATTGCTGCAGATTCAGTGTATGTTGGAGAAATTTTTAGAAATTTGAATATCAATGTTGAGCAGGTTAGTCCTGTTATACTTGGTAAATATGATTCTTCTCAACAACAGCGTAAAAGGCCTATAAAGGTTATTCTGCCATCTCCTGAACATGCAACAATCGCCTTGCGTGGAAATGCTAAACTCAAGAAACAGGAAAAATTCAAATCAGTTGTCCTCGCCAAAGGTAAGACTCCGTTTCAGGATTCACTATTCAAGACTATGAAACGTAACTTGATGAGCGTATTGCTGCTGGTGAAACAAATATCCACATAAAGCACTTTAATAATAATAATAATAATAATAATAATAATAATAATATCGTTTATTGTCCAACAGTTTCCCATTTACAGGACAAATAGAAGGAAATACATACAAACAGCGCATTAGAAACAAAAACAATACAGTTAACAGTTAACACAGAAAAATATACAGTATTAACATATAATGAAACATAAATTACATATTCAAAACAAATATATCCTCGTAGTGCAGATCAGCGGCACGACACATCGTAGAGAGGGGGGAGCTCAAGAGAATATTGGTTCTGGGAAAGGGCAAGGAAAAAGTGTTAGAAGAACGGGACGATGACCTAGGAACGAGGAAACTAATCATGGAAAGTAAGAAGGGACAATCAATTACTCCATGCACCAACTTCCAAATGAAACGGGCTCCATGCATTTCGCGTCGAAAATCCAGAGGTTGTAGAACATGTCTTTCCAACAACGACGCATAGTCTATGTTCCTCTGCGGATAAGTCCCATCCAGTTTAAATGACAGGAACTTAAGGAAGCGTCGCTGTATTTTCTCTACCGCGAGTTTGAGGTATACATAGTGCGGTGACCATACCGAAGATGCGTATTCCAGCTTACTAATAACAAAGCTGAAGAATAACACCTTCAGGAGGTTAATGTTCTTAAAATATTTGGACGTTCGCAAGATGAATCCTAATGTTTTCGAAGCTGAGACACAAAGGTCAGCAATATGTGGCGCAAAGCTTAGTTGACAATCGAAGATAACCCCGAGGTCTTTCACACTACCACACCTCTCCAGTCGTTCGTTGTGAATAACATAAGTGGATAAAATAGGACACTTTCTTTTAGTATATGATACACTGCAGCATTTGGGAATATTTAGGTGAAGATTAAATTTGGCACACCAATCGATTATAATATTCAGGTTGTTTTGTAAATTAACAACCTCGTCCCTGGAAGCAATGGACATATAAATCTTGAGATCATCTGCGTAGGCGAGCGCAGGGCAAGTTAGTGATGTTAAAAGATCATTAATAAAGAGGACGAACAACAATGGACCTAAATTGGACCCCTGAGGGACTCCAGATGTAGGGAAGAAATCATAGGATCTATAGCCATTGTAAAAAACATAAGTACATCTATTATGTAAGTATGAATGCAATAATTGTAAAAACGATGGGCTAAGGCCAAACGTAGATAGTTTAGCAATTAATATTTCAAAGTCGATCGTATCAAAAGCCCGACTGAAGTCTGTATAAATAACATCAACTTGACCCCTCTCGTCAAGAACTCTACTAATGTATTCGGTGAGAACAGTTAAGTTGGTGACTGTAGATCTGCCGCGTATAAAGCCATGCTGATATTCGGACACAATAGATTTAGTGTTGTAACATAAACAGGAGTAGATTACGTGCTCAAAGACTTTAGCGAAGTTAGACAATATGGAAATAGGCCTGTAATTATCAACAAGTGATTTATCACCCTTTTTAAAAATAGGACATATTCTGGCGCGTTTCCATAGATTGGGAAAAGTAGAGGATTTAATAGACAAATTTACAACAAATGTTAGCGGTTTAGCCAGGACAAATCTAGCATCTTTTAAAAGAAAAGCAGGTATTAGATCGTCACCTGCATTGAAGTTGTTTGGAAATTTTGACATTATCCCGATAATCTCATCTTCGGTAACAGGAGTTAATGAAAACGGGATGCTATCGCTATGCAGAGAATCAGGACAAAAATATGACGGTCCCTGATAAATAGAAGAAAATTTGTCAGCAAACGCATTTACAATACCCTGAGGGGTATCAACACAAACATCATTATGAATCAAACTATTTGGGATTCTTGTAGTACCACGTTTCAAGTGAATATAATTAAAAACTTCTTTTGGATTAGTGATGATGGAATCCTCAACATTCTGCATATAATTCGAGTAAAGTGTTTTCAACTCAGCCTTACAACGAGCTCTTAGTTTCCTAAACTCATTGAAGTAAAATTCCGATTTAGTGGCCTTCCATTTGCGTCGATAATATTCTTTATGTTTAAGATTGGATATAATGGAACCGCTAAACCACGAAGGATATTGTGATGCAGTACTTCGATGTATATATTTAGGCGTAGATGTGTCAATTTTTTCAATTAGAGCAGCATAAAATTTAGCGAGCGCATCATCGACATTGCATAGATTATCCAAGAATGACCAATCAGTATTTAGTAGATCAGAGTACAATTGGTTGAAGTTACATTTACGAAAATTGTATCTGTATGTATTTTGACTTAGAGGGAATGCAGAGTTAGCAGACAACGTTTGCTGCGAAAAAATAATAGCCAAGGGTGGATGAAACGCATCAACAGAGACAAACGGTAGTTCATCAAGTGCAATAGTAATGTCGTTGCTGGAATTGGATAAAATAAGGTCCAGAATTCGACCATTACAGTTCACTAACGAATTAAATTGCCTAAAATTAAGGGAACTACAAAAGCAACGCAGAGTGGAACATTTAGAGCATGACGTATGCACATTAAAAAATTCAGGAAGATTAAAATCACCTAATAGCAAGACTGTTTTATTGAGAAGTAAAATTTCAAGATAATCACACAAAACCTCAAAATCGTGCAACGAAAGTTTAGGTGGTACATAAATAGCAGCTACGTACCAAAGCGAGGACTGAAAAGTACATTTACACATTACGAAGTCGACTACAGGGACAAGCGCAGCTAAATGGCTTGTATCAATGACTTCATACATTATTGAATTAGATAACGCAATAAATACACCGCCACCGGTTGAGCGGTCAATTATAGCAAATTTTCTATCAGAACGAACCATGTTATAGTAAGAAGTCACAATTTCAGAATTAGTGACAGAGTCATCAAGCCAGGTCTCAGTAATCACAATAATGTCAAAACTGGATTCGCATGCGCTAGTGTAGAATGAATGAGTTTTAGATTTGAGACCTCGTGTATTTTGGTAGTAAATGCTGACAGAAGTGGGAATACTATTGGACCTAACTAGTTTAAAGATGATACAATGCTAGGGATACCTTTATTATATTTGATTTTCAGATTGGCTTCGCCATTCTTTAAACGTTCACTGAGTTCAGCCCTGGCGTTTTTATGAATTTGAAGCTGTAGGGGAGTGCGATCACGATAAATAGAAAGATTTGTAAATTTAGGGTCAGCCTTGAGTTTAGACATATTGCGTAAAACATTCACCGCTTCAGATTCAGAAGGAAAGCTGATTTAATTGGGCGACGACGAACAGTATTGGTACGATCAAAATTACCCAGACGAGATATAGATAACCTGTCAGTTTTTACATTTAACTTAGAGCACATGTCGTTTACCAAATCGGTATCAAATTTAATCTGCTCGTTATTGGTATCACATTCACACTCACCAACTCCAAATACTATGATATTATTTTTGCGTCTGTCGCGGTCCGAAATCTCTTGTATAATTTGCTCCGTTTCAAGGGGAGACAAAGAAGGGGGCTTTACTGACTCGAGTAATGATTGTTTTAATACCTTTATTTCGTCTTGGAGTGATGCCAAGCAAGATTTTATGGCATTTAAATCATTACCAAATCCAATACAATTCCTACAGGTCCAGGTAAATCCCGTCTTGAGATGAATTTTGCGTGCTTCGCTACTGGTTACATTTACACAGTCTATTTTATACGGCTTATTACATACGCAACAATTAATAATTTTATGAGGTAAATCTGATTTATTACAGCAGACGCAAACTGACATAATGTGTGACAGAGAATTACACAAATTAAAAGGAGATAGAAAACAAGGATACAGTCTTCACGCCTACGGTGCCCGTCGTGGCGACTTTGAAACAAACAACACAGAAAAAGTAGGCAACGGAAAGGAAATCTCGAACAGAGTACAGAGGCAAAAAAGGATATTGAAAATAACAGTCTTTACACACGAGGTATTAAAGAAATATCTCGTCAGAAAAAGCAAGGATAGAAAAAACTTGACTCACCAAAATAGATTGATCTTTAAACACAGAAATACACTCAAATTAATCACGTGTCAATAACAACGTTACACTAGTAAATAGAGAAAAATTTACACTACCCGGTGATATAATTTACACCAATTAACTGACAAGAATAACTAATAAAGCAGATAGAAAAAAGAGAGCAACTATTTGCATGTACGTACAGTGCACGTGTACATATACTTTAATGGCGTCCCTAAAATTATACAGCGTACCAGGTCGGAAAACTAGAGTCCTCCAGCAGCCAGATCTCTCCAATGCGCATATATTACGAAGATCTCGACTCAAATGTGACGTTAATTAAGTCATTGGATAACCATACAATATCTGATTCTGAAACAGTTCCCGAAACAAGTACTACTAGGTCTTTCCTTATTAATTACCAGAACGTTAGCGGTTTACGTACCAAAATTGATGGTGTTTATTCAAGGAGTGGTGTTATTGATGTTGGTATGGTGCTTTTTACAGGGACTTACCAAATTATTTGACTCATCTTATACAGTCTTTCGATAGGATCGAAAATTTCAAATAGTCAGACGTAGAAACGGAGGTGGTGTACTCTCCGTTTTCTCAGAGGATTTTGATGCTACAATGATGGATGTCACAGTTTTATCTAATATGGTACCTCTTATTGATATTAGTATACCATGTACTTGCCGGCGACCTGCGGATACAGCTTACTATAAGATTAAACGACCACATCGAGAGTTTTAATGAGTTAGTACGAGAAAGCAATATACAAACTGCTTTTTGGTCAAGTGTAGTGTTGGAAAAGAGGGGCTTCGAGTACATTTACGCTGAGATTAGACGGGCTAGACTGACTCTCGTTTAATCAGGGCAACAAGGATAGATACCAGCTGTAATGCAGTTTGTATATTGCTTTCTCGTACTAACTCATACAAACTCTCGGTGTCGTCGTTTTATCTTATAGTAAGCTGTATCCGCAGGTCGCCGGCAAGCACATGGTATGTAGATGCCTATTCATTTTTGTTTCGATTTATGTGGTTAATATTTACATCCCCCCCCCCGATGTCAACTGCGATGACTATGAAATGCTCTTGGATGTACTGGCTCTTATTCTTGTGAATAAGCAGGTTATCATTATTGGTGATTTTAATGCACCAAATTTCAACTTACCTAACACTAATGACCGTAAATCTACAAGTATAAGGCATTTTATGGGAGCACTTAACCTACTCCAAGCTAATGGTATTACGAACTCAAATGGTAGTTTGCTTGACTTAGTGTTGACTAACTTAAATTCCCGGACTCTATTGCCAGGACTGGGAACTTTGTGTCAAACGATAATGTACGATACAACTTCCGTAAGACGGATTTGGCTTTTTTATATCTTCAGTTGAAATATTCATAATAAACTTTTATACTTTTCAAAAATTGTACTAAATCAGCCCTCAAATACCTTAAAGTTCACATATTCGCACTTATTGTTAATATTAGTGACCCAATAACGTCTAGCAAACCTGTTTCGCTTAATCCCGGTAATTTTTCCATTAGAATTTTATACATCTACAAATATTAAGATATAAATTTAACCTAAAAATGCAAAAAATTTTAGCTATTTACCAAGACTTTCCTTATACTACATTTCGAATAATCAATGCTCATTTTTAGAAGTACCTTGCGAATTATTTGACTTTTAGCAGAAACGATTTTGGTAAGAACTACCAAAATCAGCCATGTTTTTTTCCGTGAGAACACTGGATATATAGTTTTCTATTGGTACTCGACGTAACTTGCAAAATATATTATATAGATGTAAATATGTAGCACACATTAAATAAAACGACTGCATGTGTGTAGTATTAGAATAATTTAAGTAGAAAAGAATATGGAATAGACAGGATAAATGTCAGTAACAGTAGATTTGATATAGTTCAATCATATTGCATAATTTTACCACGTGATTTTAAAAAATGCTCAGCGATTACCAAGCAGTTTATAGTGCTTTGGATAGATAGCGCCACATAAGGATCAATATTTTGAGGTTACCAAAATCAGAAAAATCTCGGTATGTGACGGCGTTATATCGTGCAGTTATAGCAGATTCAGTTGGCCTTGACCAAATCAAACTCATCGCGCCACCTACTGGAAAGGGCCGAACAGCCTCTGCCGGTTCAGCAAGTTATTATATTTTAATATTAAATTGAAATATCGAAAATATAGAAAGTAAAATCCGATCTAACACTGTTAATTTAATAACAAAATCAACATAGGCTATTTTATTTGTAGATAGATACATACATAGAATTATATGAATATTCTACTTAATATTTGTAATAACGACAGTAATTTCGAACCTAAATGCGAATCGAATAATTAATTTTTGATATAGCAAAGTTCATTTGCTAGATTTTAATAATTCAAATGTATAAATCACAATTCGACTCTACTGACACTGCATTATTAATCACACGGGCAAGAGCAATATTAATAGCTTTGTACAAAATTTATATATGAAATTGGACGATGCAAGTTCTGGTGTTAATTTTATTGACGAGCCCCGTCGATAACTTGTTTATTATGATTATATTTTATCCAGTGGCTTCTACAGTCTAAGTGGGATCCTCTGTGCGTGCCGCCGGGATGTATGTGTAAAGTTTACGTCAAGCATTAATTTAACGTGTCAGAAGGAGAAGAGTGGGTTTATTAAGATGGAGAACGTACTTTGCGAGTCGATTAAGGCAACAAAGGATAACCGGTCCGGGGATTATCTTCTGAATTCTAGATGAATGTTATTCACTATTGTCGTTGACAGATTAAATAATAAATATGCATTGTATAATGACGCTGCTGATGATATAAATATTTTATTAATGAGGATGATTAAATATGAATGTACGTATATATTATTTATGTAAAAATTTACGTTTAAACTAAACTAATAGTGTTATGTAGGAGTTTGATAAGAGAAGCCGAGAATCAATGTAAATATTATTGTCCTGCACTTCTAATATACACCTTGAGCTAGAATAACAAGGAATGAAACAAGTATCGGCCTAAAATGGTAGGTATATATTTTTAAGAAATTTAATTGGTCCTTGGATAGGCAGATTTAATATAGAAAAATAAGTATCCAATATCAGCTATATTTTATAACATAACCAAGACATAATATGTGAATATTATCTAACATTTTGTGATAAAGGTGATAAAGTTTGGATCAAAATTCATAAAAGCGTTCTATAATAATGTTTTTAAGAAACACCCGAACTTTGTGAAAATCGGGGAACCCCAGACATTCTGATATAAAAGGGAAATACGCGTGAGAAAAGAGAGAGTCGACAGAAAGATACGTTAAATATCGTATCAAAAGGCTAACTCCTAACATTAGACTACGCATAAGAGTCATTGTTACTATAACTTCAATAAATAATTTACTACCGAGAAAGCGTAGTAAAGTAGTGGCCAAAGTTGCACCTAAGAAGTAATTGTGCAACGTGATATATTGTTAAAATAAAGATTGTATTTCGAGTGACAGAACAAGCAGATGATGCCGTTGAAAACATCGTAGAAATAAAGAAGATTTCGTCGATAATAAGCAGCCCGAAGTTCCTGCTGGAAACAGTACAAAAAAGAAGATGAATAAGAAGAATTTATTTATATATGTGTAAAGTAACTTGATATGTTCACAAGTATCGATATAAACACCTATAATGTAGAATGTGCATTGTATGTAATAATTTCTGGCGTTTATAGCTTACGATTGAATCGAACAAAGGACCTACAAAAATGTTTGTGTTAGTTTAAGAATTATAAAAAAAATTCTAATTCAAATGTATTAGAATTGCTTTTTAAATATATGTTTTTTCTTGTGTTGTTTGTAAAATTATGGATACAGGATTCATTAATTTTAATATAAGATATTAAAATTTTTAATTGGTATTTCTTTAATGTACAGAAACCCCGTTTAGTCGCTTAAATTAATAATAACTATCAAACACTAAATGCCGTTATTAAAACGTATAATTTAATTATGGCAAATCTATAAACTGCACAATGAAAAAGTGAATTATCTACCAACACATGCTCTCAAAATTCAAAGAGCAAATCACCCCCTTTCATTCAACTTTAAGCAGACTGGAGCTCGAAACCGACAGGTTTATTATTATTCAAGCTTAATGGCTTTCCTCCGGTTTCAGCACGGTACGTCGCCGGTCGCTGTAAGCTGCAGCAACGATACCTTGTTTCCCGTCAAACACTGACGCCTCTAATGAAAGTCTAGAAAGACGAGTTTGCAATTCCGAACGATAGGAACGAACGGGTGGAAAATGATAAAGTAGTGATCCGTGTGTATTTGTGGCATTTTAATAAGGTTGCGCGTTCCCTCGTTGGAACAACGGATAATTGTCTTTAGGAGCTTTTGTAATTGGATGATATTGTATCGAGCGTGTGCGAGCGATCGCGATTGCGAATGAAAATAAGCGGATAATGATGCCTAATTAAGCTCATTTGTGTCGTTAGCGTCTCATTACTCTTAATATGGGATAAAGAGAAGGTTTGTTTCGATAAAAAAAAAGAAATGTAAAACGGCTTCTAATAATTACATGTTTTAAAAACTATTCTATATTTAAAGTTTTGTTTTGTGGATATATAACATAACTACACTGCATAAAACAATTAATTATAAATTTTAAAAAAATTGATTTATCATAATTTTTTGAAATCAGTACATTTGTGGGTAAGTATTTAAACACGTTAGTGCACTTTAACTTGTTTAAACAGGTATTAATATGAAATTGTTGGGGGAATCTATAACTTTTTTAGTGTTGAAAAAATATAGAAATATTGAATTTAAGAAAACCTTTCTCGCAAGCATATACACACGTTAGGCATCCTCATAGCATGGACCTAATTATCATATCGAGGATTTATAGAAAATGGGTATAGACACTTGGGTTTAGAAGGGAAACAAATGGTAGTATACTAATCTGCATTTACAGTTCTACGATTTTCCAAAGGAACCGTGACCACGTGGCCGGTCTAAGATACAAAACAAGGTATACTGATGCGGAGGTGAAATACTGATACGGAGCAAGGTATACTGCTGCGGAGCTACAAATTTATCTGTATATATTTTAAAAAATAATAAAAATGGCAGATTTAAAATTTCAGCGCCGACAAATTAAAGCATCGCTGGCAAGAGCTATCACTTACTTAGATAAATGTGGTCCCAACGACATCGTAGACGACGATCGCTGTGAAAGATTTATTTCATTGCTGGAACAATTTGATAAAGTGCAGACTCAAATTGAGAAGCTAGATGAAACGGAATTCGATAATACTGAGCGTGAAGAATTTGAAAATAAATATTGCGATAATAAACTACGATATACATCTATGTGCAAGACAACGAAGAATCCTTAGAAAATAATAGTAACAACACAGTAATAAGCTTCATCAAACTGGCTACGATTGAGTTACCGGTGTTTGTTGGTGACTATGATGACTGGCTCTCATTCAACGATACTTTTAATTCTCTTATACATAATAATAGTGGCATACCAAACGTACAAAAGTTTTATTATTTGAAATCGTCGTTGAAAGGAGACGCACCCGATCTACACTCCTTAGAAATATCATCCGAGAATTACGCAAATGCTTGGCAAATGTTACAAGATAGATACAATAATACGAAAATAATTGTACCAAAATACATAAATGGTATTTTCAAGTTGCCAACAGCACACAAAGAAAACGTAAATATACTTAGGCAGATATTAGACGGTTTTATGAAGCATTTTAGATCCCTCACAGTACTGAAACATCCTACAGAACACTGGGATGATCTAGTAATAAGCATTGTCTCCAGAAAGTTGTAATTTCAGTCATTAAAGGAATAGGGAAGCCAAAATACAGTCTACAGAGTTACCTACATTAAAAGAGGTGCGTGAAGGCACCACAACTTGCGGCGCAAATGTTCTTTTTAGTGCCAAACGTTTGCGCCTAATATGCGCCGTCGATATCTGAAGAAAAAACACCGGCGCATTAATTTGTTACAAAGTTATAAACAAAAACGGTTTTTTGGTGCCACCTTCACGCCAGCACCACAACTTGCGGCGCAAATGTTCTTTTTAGTGCCAAAATGTTGCGCCCAATATGCGCCGTCGATATCTGAAGAAAAAACACCGTCGCATTAATTTGTTACAAAGTTATAAACAAAAACATTTTTTGGTGCCAACTTCACGCGTGAAGTTAGCACCACAACTTGCGGCGCAAATGTTCTTTTTAGTGCCAAAAGTTTGCGCTTAATATGCGCCGTCGATATCTGAAGAAAAAACACCGTCGCATTAATTTGTTACAAAGTTATAAACAAAAACAGTTATTTAGTATCAACTTCTTACCAGACCAAAATTTACGGTGCAAACTTTCAATTTAGTGCAATTCGTTAGCGCACAACATATGGCACTCAAAAGAACATTTGCGCCGCAAGTTGTGGTGTCAACTTCACGCACCTACATAATTGTATTTGTTTATAACTTCATAACAATTAAGTGTTTCGGTGTTTTTTCTTCAGATATCGACGGCGCATGTTGTGCGCCAACGATTTGCACTAGATTGAAACTTTGCGCCGGAAATTTTGGTCTGGTAAGAAGTTGATACTAAATAACTATTTTTGTTTATGACTTTGCAACAAATTAATGCGCCGGCGTTTTTCCTTCAGATATCGACGGCGCATATTAGGCGCAACATTTTGGCACTAAAAAGAACATTTGCGCCGCAAGTTGTGGTGTTAACTTCACGCACCTACATAATTGTATTTGTTTATAACTTCATAACAATTAAGTGTTTCGGTGTTTTTTCTTCAGATATCGACGGCGCATATTAAGCGCAAACTTTTGGCATTAAAAAGAACATTTGCGCCGCAAGTTGTGGTGGTAACTTCACGCGTGAAGTTGGCACCAAAAAATGTTTTTGTTTATAACTTTGTAACAAATTAATGCGCCGGTGTTTTTTCTTCAGAAATTGACGGCGCACATTGGGCGCAACATTTTCGCACTAAAACGACATTTGCGCCGCAAGTTGTGGTGCCAACTTCACGCACCTCATTAAAAGAGTTCACGAATGTTCTCACACAAAAATGTCAAACCTTAGAAGCAATAGCAAAGGCCAGCAACAATCATTACAAAACATCACCGAACGTGTCAACTAACAAGAGTTCAGAATCATGCACATTTTGTAAAGGTTCCCATATTATTTATCATTGAAGAAAGTTTATAAATCTTCCCGTTAATAAACGAATTGAGGAAGCTAGAGCCAAGAAACTTTGCATCAACTGTCTAAAAACAAATCATGTAGCCTCTAAGTATCCAGGGAGACCTTGCCGACACTGTTATAAGAAGCACAACGATTTGCTTCATCTTCAAACAGTATCTAGATCTGAGGCTTTCAAAATATTTAGCTGTATCCAAACATAATCGCAACCCTGTATATAAATTTAAATTCATATATGCATGCATAAACTTGATTCACACTCTGTTCTGAAGTCAGGCATTCATTTTATGCATGCAGCGATGCTAACTCACTCTTTCTTCTTTTTGTTGTGTTATGTCATTTTTTAGTCTTCGATTATTCGGTCTTCCCTGGTCAAAAAGCTTCCATTGGAAGGATTAGACTTAGGTTAAGCTACTCATACTGTTTTGGTAATTGTCCTTACTCATTTTCTTCACTATTTTTTTGTTATGCCGCTTATGTAATGGGACATCTAAGACGCTAGTTATTTTTAATATCCTCATAGATTTCCTTCAAATAATACTACTTGCTAAAAGCAGTATTCAATATACATTTTTCCAGAAACTAACAAAGCAGATGTAACCTTTTCGACAGCCATAAATCAAATAAGCATATAATATGATTACCAATATCAAGACACAGCATTACACAAATAACTTAAGACAATTACGCACATATACATACATCTCCGAATTTCCCACACATTTTTTTAGACTTTCTATCAAAAATTGATTATTTTGTTAATATTTTCATCCCTTAAATAATATATATTAAACTTTTAATCATCATAACTTATATTATTACGAGACAGATGGTCTTGTTTATGGATTCCAGTAAACGGGGTAATTGTAAAAGTTTCTAAACAGGGTCGCAGTCTCGTACATCCCTGAAAATAATGGAATCATCGAATAATCTAAACCACCCTGCGGTCATAAAGTTTCTTCGCAATATACCACGAATAAGATTAAAAACAATCAATATACAGTATGTTCACATATATATATGTAAATGCATCTGTCTGAAGGAGAGCTAACATGGAGTGCTGATCAATTTTCTATTCTTATGCGATTTCCGTATAGGTGGAACAATAAAAATTCAACGACTTTATTATTTCTTCTCCACGGTGTGAGCATAAAGTTATTATTGCAAGCGGAAATAAAAATGTATGGATGTGTTGTATGTTATAAAGCGGCAAGCGGTATCTGCACGTTTAACCGTACGTACATGTTGGAAGGGTAATAAAGAACATTTTTTGTTGTAATTTCTCGGTGTAAATATGAAAAATCAATATTTAGAAATAGTCTCTTTTGCGGAACCTGACATAAAATTTTATTAGAAATTTGGCCCGAAATGATAATAATACCTCCAGGATTAATGCTATAATAAAGGTATTTTTATCGCTAGACCATGAAAATGCCGTAAATAAGTCAGTTAGTTGGAACAAAATAGAAGGAAAAACGAAAAAATGGATCTGCGAATGAAAAAGCTTTGTCGGTGGAAGTAATAGTGTTCTTAAAATGTGTAATTTTTCTAATTAGTTGGCGTTGATATTAATTACCATTGCTATCAGTAGTTGATGCTTTTTGTAATTATCGCCTCAAAGCATAACTACTATTTATTACACCGAAAGAATTTATAGATACATTTTATGTACAAATTATAAATAAAATAATTATATAGTATCATACTACAATATCTAGTAAAACAGTAAATTTATCTTAAAAGAATAAGATAAGTCAATCAATTTTTTAGATTTGAAAATATCCCACAAAACAGATACACATGACTTTGCTCGTACCATAAACCAACACACATAGATACAACTATACACATAAGTTCTTTTCATCCGCTTTGTCACAATCTAGCAACATACTTTAACATATAACTGATTAGAATTTACAATATAATGGATATACAATGAGTTTAACAAACAAAATTCTAACACAAAAACAGAGATCGCAAAATCTGTCTCTAATTTATCCTGAAGTTATTAACAAGAATAAATACCAATATAATTCTATCACATATTCAGAACCCATATTAGTCAAGATCGGAAATCTAATTAAAAAATTCAACAATGAAATCATATCATTTAAAACAAACAACTCGCTACAAAAAAACATTAGGAATGACAAAGACAAAATAGAAAGAAAGTCGAACTCAGGAGTTTATATGTTGACATATGAATGGTCAAATTGGTCAAACAGGACGTACCACCTTTGAACAGAGAAATAAGGAACACGAAAAAAAGCGGACGGATTCAACATTTGCCAGCCATTGCATAGAACTAAACCACAAATTTAATAAAGAATTTAAAATCTTACAAGTACAAGATGAGGGAAAACTTAATTTATTTGGAGCTTTAGAAATTAATAGATATAGAAAAATAGGTGTGATACTAAACGAACAAAGAAATTTGAATCACTTCCCTGTAATATATTTCAAAATTTGTAAAAACACCCACTCTTTGAACCCCGACACTTATGTAATATATATAACGCTGTAATTATTTTGTAAGCGTTACTCTGTCATCACCTGATGAAGCCAAAGATTGGCGAAATAATATTGTAGTGAATAATAAAAATTATTTCAAACTATTTTTACGATTATTATTTAATCCAAATTTAGCCTTGTCAAGGAAACATTTTTTTTTGAAATAATGCATAAACCAGACAATAACAGGGCTAAAAGTAAGGATAAAAACACCGACAGTGAACATTCAAACCTAAGAGATCTATTTTATTTTAGAGAAAGATTTGTCAAGTAAGTGAAATTATTTTTTTGGTCATTGTTAGTGCATATATTTTTTCACCACAATAAAGGTATTCTTATCGCTAGACCATGAAAATGCCGTAAATAAGTCAGTTAGATGCAACAAAAAAGAAAGGTAACCGAGAAAACAGATCGGCGAATGTAAAAGCTTCGTCGGTGAAAGTAATAGTTTCCTTAAAATGTGCAATTTTCTTAAGTAGCGTTGATATTAATTGCCATTGCCAGCAGTAGTTGATGCTTTTTGTCGCCTCGAAACGCAAGTACTATTTATTACAACGAAGGAATTTACAAATAAATATTATTTACAAACTTTAAACAAAATAATTATATAGTATCATAGTATAATAAGTAGTGAACGAGAAAAATTATTTTTGAAATAATGCATGAACCAGGTAAGAACACTGCTGAGAAAGGATAAAAACACCGGCAGTGGACATTCAAACCTACAGATCTATTTTATTTTAAAGATCTGTTAGGTAAGTGAAATTTTTTTTGTCATTGTTATTGCATGTATTTTTTTTACCATAATAAAAATATTTTTATCGCTAGACCATAAAAGGTTTTCAACTGTTGCTAACTAAGGTCAACAAAAATTCAGATGTTTTCAAACGAGTTTTCAAACTGGTAACGAAGCTTCGGTATATGGGTAAGAAATCATCATCATTTCGACAAGTTCGATCAAATGTAAAACTCTTTTGTACTGCTTTTTTCGGTTTCAGTGGTGTAATGCACCACTGAAACCGAAGAAATGAGTTCTTGCCATATAGTCGTATGGTCAATAAGAAAAAATATAGTTGAGCCAAGTCTACGTAAAGCAATCAAAAATGAAACCGCCAAGCATTGTGGCAAAACAACTTGTAAAAAACCACCACTATAATGCGCTTACTCAAACCCCAATGTTGACATTGTTGACCACCAAGAACTGCAGTTTGATGCCTCAATCACTGTATTTGCCGAAAGTAGCTCTCGTTGACCCATTTTATTCCCAAAGTAATAGGGAACTATGAAAAGATTACGTTTTGCCAACATTGAAGAAATAAACACTGAAGGAAATAAACGCTACATAGAAAAATAATAATAATAATAATTTATTTATGCCTAACGAATAATCAATCCAATAACAGGACAACAAAAAAACAAAAATTGTATACATACATTTAGAAATAGAAATTATACAAAAGAAGACGTTAATACAAGTAAATTATATTTAAAAAGAGTATCACCATAAATAAGCTCAGCTGTGCGACACATAGTTGTTACAGGAGAAAAAGATAGTAAGTTGGTTCTAGGAATAGGAAGGGAGAAAGTAGGGGAAGATCGGGAAGAAATACGCGGAACAAGGAAATTTATGGAGGAAAGAATGTAAGAACTATCAATGAGACCATGCACTAGCTTCCAAATAAAACGCGCACCATGTCTTTCACGACGCGACGTCAAGGACTGCATTCCATGTCGTGCCAAAAGCGTAGCGTAATCCATATTGCGCATAGGATAAGTGCCATCAATTTTGTATGACAAAAACTTCAGGAATCTTCTCTGAGTCTTCTCAACCATTAACTGGAGGTAAGTGTAGTGTGGTGCCCAGACTGGGGAAGCATACTCAAGTTTGCTAGCAACAAAGCTAAAGAATAGAGTTTTCAGTAAAACGATATTGTTGAAATGCTTGCAGGTACGTATAACAAAACCTAAGGTTTTAGAGGTAGCAAGACATAAATTTGAAATATGTGGGATAAATGTTAGACGGCTGTCAAAAATTACACCAAGGTCTTTAAATTCGTTGACCTTAGAAAGATTGTGATCGTCAATCACATAAGTGGATGGAATAATTCTATGCTTCCTAGTAAAAGTCATGTGGCAACACTTGACAACATTCAGAACCAGACCATTACGCATGCACCATTCGCTGATCATATTCAAATTCCCTTGCAGAAGCAATACGTCGTTCCAGGTCCTGACGGATTGATAAATTTTAATGTCATCTGCATAAGCAAGTGTAGGACATGATAATGAGGTGAGCAAATCATTAATAAAAAGAATGAATAATAAAGGTCCCAGATTGGAGCCCTGAGGGACGCCAGACTGTGGAACAAACTCGAAGGACTTGAAACCATTGTAATAAACATATGTACTTCGGTTGAGTAAATACGACTCCAAAAGTCTAAGTAATGAGGAACTCAAACCATACACAGACAATTTGGTGAGTAAAATACCATGGTCTAAGGTGTCAAATGCCTTGCTAAGATCGGTATAAAGAACATCTACCTGACCCTACACATCAAGTTCACAACTTATATATTGACAAATAGTGATAAGGTTTGTAACTGTCGATCGACCACGGACAAAGCCATGTTGATCAGATGAGATGTATGATTAAGTGCCATGATATATACATGAGTAAAGAAAGGATTCATAAATCTTAGCAAGGTTAGATAAAATGGATATCGGTCTATAATTGTCAACAAGCGTTTTAGCACCTTTTTTGTGCACTGGACATATTCGAGCACGCTTCCAAGAGGAAGGAAAAACAGATAAACGAACTGATAGATTAATAATAATAGCCAAAGGTATCGCCAAAATATGTCTGGCATCATGAATAAGAAAATTAGGAATTAAGTCATCCCCAGAATTAAAATTCTGCGGAAACTTGGACATAATGTCAATTAGCTCCGATTCAGAAACTAATGGAAGAACAACAGGTAAATGATTTACTGAAGAACTGGGTGCGTTGTCATGAAAAGGTGTAGGAATTTTTCAGCAAAAGCATCCACGATGTCCTGCGGAGATTCGTGAAAAACATTGAGAAAAGACAGGCCATTGGGAATCCTGGAACTGCACTTCTTGGTTTGTAAAAACTTAAAAACGTTTTTAGGATTAGTTAGAATTGAGAACTGCATTTCGTCCAAGTATTTTGAGTAAGCAGCAGCAATATCATTTTTACAAAGAGCTCTTAGTCGACTGAATTCATTATTGTTGGATCTTTTCCAATGACGTCTATAATAATCTTTCAGTTTTAGATTTTTAATTATGTTGGAAGTATACCATTGTGGATAAGATGACTGAACATTACCAGAACAATACTTATGCACAGAAGCATCCAATGCGTTGTAAATGGTATTATAAAATTGTTGAAGAGCAAGGTCGACATCGTTTATATGAGTTAAAAATGTCCAATCCACTTCAGCCAGATCAGACAACAAACGAGCATTGTCCACCCTACGAAAATTATATCTGAAGTTAGTATTCGATGGAAATAGGTGTGGTCTACGAGCAGATAAGGAAAAATTTAACGTTATTGATAAGGGCGGGTGATATGGGTCAGAGGGAACAAAAGGAGACTCATCTGGGGACACACTAACACAGCACGGAATATTTGAAATAACCAAATCAAGAAGCCTAACGTCACAATTAACAACAGAATTGTATTGTTGTAAGCGTAGCGAGGCACAAAAGTTAAAAAAAGTAGAACATTTCGAGCAAGAAGTAGGGTTAATTGCATATTGTGTTAGATTAAAGTCGCCGATAAATAAGATAGGCTTGCCATCTAAAAGGATTTCGAGATATTCAAAGAAAGTTTCGAAATCATGTAGATTAGTGCTGGGCGGAATATATACGGCAGCTATGTAAAAATGGTTAGCCAGAATACGACATTTACACAGAATAAAATCAATCGACGGGGTAAGAGACAAGACAGCAGCAGTATCAACAAGTTGACAAGAAATCGTGTCACTCAGCGCAAGCAGAACTCCACCACCAATTGATCTGTTTATTAATGAGAATTTACGATCAGATCTAAAAACATAATATGACGGGGAAACAGCTCAGAGCTAGAAAACGAATCATCAAGCCAAGTTTCAGTTATAACGATTACATCAAAGAAATTCTCACAAACACCGGCAAAAAAAGAATGTGTCTTAGTGCGTAAGCCACGGGTATTCTGGTAATAAATGTTCAAAGGCGTGGAAGACCCGTTGGGATTATTCAGTTTAAAGAAGCAACGGTGGGTATGCCTTTAATATACTTGATCTTCAAATTAGATTCACCATTATTTAAACGTTTGCTCATTTCAGCTTTGGCATCCTTATGCAATTGAAGCTGCATTGGAGTGCGATCCTTAAAAATTGATATATTGGGAAACTTGGATTTAATTTTAGCCATGTTACAAAGAATAGAGTGTACACGAGTTTCAGAAGCAAAAGAAACCCTGATCGGACGACACCGACCAGGACCCGTAGCATCAAACTTGCCCAATCTAGAAATCCTCATATCCTCGTCGACAATCTGAGCTTCCGAGCAAACTTCACGTATCAATTTCCTATCAACAACCAGCTGTTCGGCATTACTACTGCAACCCTCCTCACGTGAGCCGAATATGACTATATTTGCCTTGCGTTTGTCCCTGTCCGAAATCTCCTGTATAATCTTCTCATAATCAAGAAGTGAAGACGATGAGTTAGATGTAGTTTCCAATATGGATTGTTTAAGAATTTTGATTTCTTCGTGTAGAGAAACAAGAACAGCCTTAAACTGTTAAGATCGCTACCCATTCCGATACAGCCTCCACAAGTCCAAGTAAAGCCCGTCTTTAGGTGTAATTTGCGAGCCTCGGCAGTAGAGACATTAACACAATCAATCCTGTACTGTCTGTCACAGACGCAGCAGTTGATAATTTTATGTGCATCATCAGAGCCACCGCAACACGCACAGGTAGGCATATTTATCAAACAAAAATTAAAAATTAAAAGTAATTACAAGGATAAGACAGGGAGACAAACTTCACTCCAGAGGTGCCCGTCACTGAAGACTTATGTAAAACAAGACAAAGGAAAAGGTAGGCAGCGGACAGGTTCTCGAACGGTGTACACAGGAAAAAAAAGTTTAAATATTGATGTATATATCAAGGCAAAACTATAAACAAGAAAGAAGTGCAGATAAAAAGAACCAGCACGAAAAAGCTGTAGTGAAAAAAAGAAAAGGAACCACGGAGAATAAAACAGATAACTTACCGATGCAATTACACAATAAACAAAGAGATTTAGAAATATAAAATATGTACAAAATGAAAAATCAGATAAAAAATAAGTTCTAGACATGCTTCAAATATTAGAAAAAGCGCTAGGACAAGAATATATCATCTAAAGTGGATTACTTTGAAGGGGAAATATTGGATAATTGGAAAGTTCTCGTTATTTTTTGTTCAAACCTCGTGCATTTAATACACACCAGATTTAACAAATTTTAAAACTAAAACATAAAAATGATTTTTAGAAACTATTCAGAGATAATTAAATTGAAATTATTAACAATACCGATGATGTTTTATTACGCGAACTAGACTGGAATCCTTATCTTTTATTTTTTTTGAAAAAGGATGGAATCAATAATTGCCAACAAAGTGATGAAGAAATTCATTTGAATAAGCACATTTAATATCCGATTACATCGACTGTGTCTAGTGGTGCGTGCCCTAAACATATTTAGAAAAAGGATATGATTGCCGAGGAAGATTCGTCGTCAGCGTCGTCTCTCTGTCGTCTACCCTTTTAGTAGTAGCGAACGAGCGTGTAGCCGGAAGCCTAGATTAAATCAAATGATGTTTGCATGTGCGGTAAAATACGACGCAACGCAAACTTTTGCGTACCTACCGCGAAGACAGACATGCAAAAGGGGGTGATTAAATTTATGAACCAATATTGACATAACGTTTGTACGGGTAACGGTCGCCGTATCGTAAATTCTCTCGTATTTAGATTGTCGCTACTTCTGTTCTGTACCTATTCCATTCCGGAATAAGTATGAATGTACGTTCACGAGCGAAAAAAAATCAGCAAAGCAAACACGGTCGGACGATGAACTTCAAGCATGTGAGAGTTTAAATTTATCGATTGCGAGAAGTTTAATGTTATTAAGTTAATTGCAAATGCTTATGTTTCAAAGTAGAGAAGGATTTGTACCTGGAAAAGGAACATTACCTAACAGAGTCTCTTCTGAGAATATACTGTGTGAGAAAAAAGAGGATTCACGAAGTATAAGTTTATTACATCTTTCTCCGGCAGTTCGGAAATGAATGTGTAAATTTGAATTCATTTCCTAACTGCCGGAGAAAGATGTATTATTTCAACTGTTACTTGAAGATATCAAGACGTTTAAGTAGATATGGACTCAGGCATGTGTGGCGCAGATGGGAGCGCGTCTTACCGGCTATAAGAAGGCATGAGTTCAAATCTTGTCGTAGGCAAATTTTTCTCTTTCTCACTTCACTTTAACGTTGTAAATCTATTTCTTTCGAGGTCTTCCTCGTTTCTTCGTTTGTTCTAGAATCTAATTCCAAACATTCATTGGTATTCTTACTTCCCGCATTCTACCCGAATGTCTGTACCATCTTAGATGCACTTCATTTATAGCATCCATAATAGTGTCTTCCACATTCATTTTATCACTGACGTCTTCTTTTATGACATGATCGTACATGGTTATGCCATGCCGCAGTATCTTCACGAATATGTCATTTCCACCAAGAGTAATCTTTGTTTAAATCTTTTTGTCGATCGCCCATATTTCCGACCTGTATGTCTTTAATGGATGTATTATCGTTTTAATGCACTGCTTTTGTCATATTCTTTCCGCTGGCTATTTTCATCATTATGTCTTTTCAATCTCTTCCATCTTCGCATATTTTGACTCCCAGATATTCGTACTGGCAAGATTTTTTTTATTGTTCCTCTGTCCAGTTACATATCCTGTCCTTTTTCTCCAATCACGTTAAATTGTGTTTTTCCGCATTTTCCTCTAAGCCGCCCACTTACTGTATTCATTTATAAGTTTATTCAACATATATGTCATGTCTTGCTAATCTTCTGCGAACACTATTCTATCATCTGCAAAAAGGATCGTGCATATCGGAATCTCAGTCAACTATGCTCCCTACATTTCCCAAGCCATAGTTTTAAGGCCGCATCCAGGTAAATGCTAAAAAGAGTAAAGGGAAGGCAGGGGTTACTCCCTTCGAAGGCATGAACGAAGAAGAAATTTGGTTTCCGGCTTCTATAATAGCTTGATTTTCCTTGTACAGTGCTTTTACTGCGTTTATGAACATTTTATTTATACCAGCTGGTTTGTCGTTTTCAAACACTTTGTATAAACAAAAGTATTTTTGCATTATAGAGTTTATGATTATCAACAATTTTGGTATTAAACATTTTTCGCATTCTACATTATTAAATATAAGTAATGAATTTTACCTCTTCGCTGGGACACTCGGTATATAAGCTCCACTTAATAAAATATCCTTTCTGTATTATTATCTACTCAGCATTGGGGACGTAAATTACTTTTAATTTTACGAAAACGTAACATTAAAATGTTAGTAGTAACTGTGGAGTCTTCCTGTTTTGAAAGACTTGTATCGGTTTTCTTTCACTTGGATCTTGTTGTTTTAGAAGTAGTAAAGAATAACTACTCACTGAATTTATATTATACGTGGTTATTAACAAATGAAATACCACTACACTGTTATATACAACTTTATTTACAATTAAATAAAATAACAATGCGAATAAATGTAGGCTTCTTGCATTGGGCAAGTTGAACTGTACATGATAGCTAACTGCTAACAAGTTGAGTTTCGTTGATAAACTGCTTTCAATTTGCTGTTACAAATAAATTCAGTATTTAGAGTGGGGTGGTAAGTTTACAAAACCGTACCTCCTCTGTTGTTGTCTGGAAAAACCGAACATTAATGGGTTGTAAGGTTCATTAAAGGTTCTCGGAAGGAGCAAATAGCAATACAATTATCTAATATAAATATATGAGCTCTGCTGTGCGTTTACAGGTTTCTTCAATTACAGAATATCTGTAATTCTGAAATCCGGCAAATGTTTATGAATTTTTAAGTACTACAACGGCATGATGTTAATAAAAGAAAGAAAATAAATGGTAATTTAGACAAAGCATTTTACCGATTTTCTAGAACGGACAATAGAGAAGTTTCTAAGAGAGATTACATTAGCAGACTGATCTTTCCAGATTTAATTTTAAATATACATTATTTTACGATTATGAAGTAATAAAATGACTCTAAGCATTTATACAGGGAAATATACATGTTCTAATTAACCCTTTGTAAAATAAAGCAAACTGAGATTAAAACTAAACTCTACGTTTTACATAGAACAGAGAATATTACTTTATAAAAAAGGAATAAAAGAAAAATAATAATAATAAACGTCCTTAACAGTAACTATCAGAGGACGGGCACAAGTTGTCCTGAACTTCCTGGTAGTAACTGTCACGATATTTCTGTTCATTTTAGCGTCTCTGTCTGTTTTAGAAAGTTTAGGGGAGAGATTGGACTTCTTCTCGGGAGCCACATCCAAATAATACTATAGCTACTCAGAATACGACTAATTAAAAGTCCAGAATTATTTACACCATACTACATAGGTGTGACTTTACGAAACTTCCTACCCTGTTTTACCTTTAATGAGTATTACAATGTAACAGCCTGTCGTATATATTTATGAAATGATCTATAATCGTATATAACCTCTATGTAAGTAATCGATTAATATCATCGCGTGAAACCTCGAAAAACTAATAATATTCTTTCGTCAGCGGCTGTACTTTCAGTATTTCCAGTAATACATGCATTGCACGTAGAGATGTCTCTGTTTCGAACGGTTTACATTTATGATTTTCATACATGCCACATGATTTACACAGATTCTGTGTACCCAAGTGCTTCCTAGAATTGCTGGGTCGGAATTTCGTACCTTCTGTAGTATATGGGGGCACATAAATGTATATAGGTGTGTTTGCTGTGCATTCACAATGTCTATGTGTACGTTCGTACTGCATCGTAGTTATTATCTCTTAGAAGTGTATAATATACTATTTGTCTGCTACTATATTTTTGTAATATGTCTATGTTTCCGTCCGAAATGACACAGAATACTTAGTATCAACACAATTTTCAAAACTAAACTGAAATAGCACGTATTATCTGTGAACATTGATCACAAAAGAAACCGTTAAATACAGTGATTTGCTTTATTATGACTACCGCAGACCGAGGTTACTTTGAACAAAGGGGCTACATTGAATAAAATCACGATTTTGTTTTAATGCCGAATACGAGAAGAACACTGAAAATTTCGGGAACCAGGCATAGACTTGGTACCTGAACAATGATTTATGCAAATTTGACTAACCTTACGTTTATGTAACCGAAAATAAGTGACAGAACCAAGAAGTGTCAGATAGATTTTTTAACGTGACACTTAGAAATTAGTGATACAATAAGAAAATTAAGTTAACAAGAACACGATGATTTATTATGACTAGGGCGCGGACATGACCGGTTTAAACTACGACGAAATTACAATGGAGCAAAGAAATAATGTAAATAACACACGCTTACTGAATAGCACTAATTCATATGGTGAACTGCAACATCTGTTTAAGCCCGAGAAGTGCCCGAGAAAGAGAGCAAAAATGCCCATAAAGTAAGGAATTTATGACTAAAATCCTTTTTTCATCGGCGTATATAGGAGCGCGAGGGGTTTTTAAAATTTATTATATTTACCTTATATTTCGCAAGAGAAATAAAATTTTCAGTCATACTTACGTTAGTTTCGTTTTTTCATTGTTTTGACTGTCAATTACGTACTTCGTAATTTTTGTAATATTCTGTTTAATACCGGTTTATTGAATCGACTTCTCCGAATTATCTAGACGTAAGAGTGCACTGGATTTCGTTTAGTTTCAATAACATACGCGTACATTTTTAGTTATCATTTATTTAGATCTAGAACGTTGTTTACGTTACTTTTTCTGATATAAAAATGAATTGTCAGTGATTCCGAAATTTATTACAAAGTCTGTAAAATATCGTTACAGAATACCAAAATATCGCACGTTCGTCACTTAGCTTTGCTAAAACATACATAGAAATAGTTTTAATGCAGAGAATTTCGATAATTTCGTTACATGTTTAAATGACCATGCACGAAGTATTTCTGAGCGCAAAGAACTAACCAACTAACACAAATCTCAAATTTAAAAAATCAGTTGTTATTCCTTCAGGAACACTTTGGAAATTTAAAGATATATTAACCACATTAGACGTGGGCTATTAATAATTTCAAAAGTATCCCAAGTGACTTCGGATGTGGCCTTCGGCAAAAGTTAGACGCAGTTTTTAATAGAAATCCAGATTTAATAACATTGCGGCAATTGTGTATGCTAAATACGCTGAAATAAAAGAATATTTCCAGTACGCACCTATAACCGGTTGCCATGTAGAAAGGACGTTTTCTATCTACAAGGATGTACTTATTTAAAAGAGAACAAGTCTTACAGAAGAGAAAATGAACAAATAATAAGGTATTTTGTATTTTATAGATCACCAGCCACTTGTTATCCAATTATATAAATAAAATTAAAACCACTTTAAAAATACAACATTTCAATAGTGGGCCCATGTGCGATGACTCATCAACCGTACATGTCCGCGCCCTGTTCTTTGCGAATATTTCGCAAGCCATGCTTTTGAACAGGTACGTTACGAGTATAGATGTATTTAGAACTTAATTTTCAATAATATAAAATTGTATAAAAAAAATTCAAAATTCGGACCGGAAGTAACACTTTTACTCGTATCGAATAGCGATTTTTTGCAAATATATCGTACATTATGCATTCTATATACCGTAGTCGTCAAATTTTAATTTCGGTGTATACTTCTATCCCATGCAGAAGATGACCTTATAATTTGCTGCGATGTCTGCTTCCTAACAGTGGTGGGAGAGCAACGCAGTGTCGGGGGACCCTCACGCCTTACATTTCATAGGAAACGTTTGTCGAGTGTACTGTCTTGGCAGCCTCCCTTATGTTTATCTTTAGTTTATTTCGTCGCGCTCTTTTCCTCTTTCTACTTTCGTATCAGAAATTAAAATATGTCGACTACAGTATATTTGTCAAGAGTACAAAAGTATTTAGAACTGGATTTGGAATATTTTTTGTATAAATGAAATTTCAAAATTCGGACCGGAAGTAACACTTCTACTCTTAGCGAGTAGCCTTTTTTCAAATATCTCGCAAAGTATGCATTCTATAAAGATTTATTAAGAGAATAAAAGTATTTAGAATAGGATTTTGAATATTTTTTGTTTAAAAAAAAATTCTTAAAATTTGAACATGAAGTAACACCCCCTCTTTGAAGCCCGACACTTATGTAATATATATATATAACGCTGTAATTATTTTGTAAGCATTACTCTATCATCACCTGATGAAGCCAAAGTTTGGCGAAATAATATTGTAGTGAACAATAAAAATTATTTGAAATTATTTTTACGATTATTATTTATTCCAAAAAATTAAATTGTAGCGTAATACTAAACCGAGCTGCTTACAATAAAACGCAAATATATTTCAAGAAGAGAGGGAAAAAACTCTTAAATTTATTATTAAAACCCAATCAAACGTTATGTTTTCTTGTACTTCATCAGCCGTACTCTCGTATTAGTGGTGAAACGTCGAAAGTGATGTATAACCGAAAACCAATCAGGCGACGGACGTCTACGACTCAGGCAGAAATCGAAAACTCCCGGCACTGGTGCGGCGTAGATTACAGATCGATCGGTTTCAGTTCGGTTCAGTTAGCAAATCAAGTTTAAAATATTTAAACGGATCCGACCGAACGGTGTGCAATGGTAAGGTAAAGAGCGGGGAATATCCGAACGCAGGATTTTATGGAACAGGAAATAAGATTCCTACTTCTATCCCCTTATCGTAAGAAATTTAAGGGATTACTCTGAAAGCACACGGAACAAAAAAAAAAGAATTAAAACCCTCATTGTACGAGAATTGTCTCTTGATTATCTGTACCTTTCCTCGTTAAAATCATTACAATGAAGTTCGTTTCGGATGATTTATCCGCGGAAAATTAGATCTACCCTCATTAATTGTTAACGTACTCTTTTAAAATTTATGTGCATTTCATTGCTGCAAAAGCCAATATTGAAACAAAACTGAACAAAGAATTTTTAAAACAAATCCTTATACAATAAAATATTTGATATTGATCTTAATTTTTTAAAAAATAGTTAGTTGTGCTTATGCTGAACGATTTTTGCCTTTAACCACCAATAACATCGCAACATAAATACGAAATATAAATATTTAAACATTATTAACCTTTGTCAAAGTTACCCCACCATAGGCTACTTTGAACACGCCCCTAAATACTATATTTTTCAATGACATCTCGCATTAGGGGTTTCATTTCAAAATTTTATCAAAGAAAAAATTCAATAAAAAACCATTCAATTAGGTAGGTATGAGAAATAACTCAAGTTTCATTAAACAAGCAACACGTATTAAAAAAAATACAAAAACTACCAGTATAGGTATAGATATGTAGGTAATAAAAAATTAAATTCTGTTAAGAAAAGACAATAATAACATTCTCTTACAATCAACAAGTCTAGTTTGAAGTAATATTTGGTTGTTACTTTGGCGTAAAAGGCACAAATAAGGTGACCTATTGGAAATATTTTAAATATTGCTTGAGTTCAGGAGGCTTGAACATCAAAGCATCACTTCTATTCAAAATTGGAGGATTCAATTTCTTTATTAACTCATTGCCAGGTATTACCTCCTGGTTCAGAACCTGATGACACTCAATTTTATATTTCCTACAAGATCTTAAGAACTTCACCTCCACCAAAATTTCAGTATGTTCATCAGTGGAAATTATTTGCCCATTAAAATATTTCGCCAAACTCTTAACTTGAAAATTTCTAGGCACTTGTTCATCAACATCACGTAAATCTTTTAAAATGTGAATAACAGGTGTGGAAACGTTTACCTCGATTTCTTGCTCATCAGGGTTTTCTTTCTGATACTCTGGTAATCACTCCAACACTTTAATAGGGTTAACTGGATATATCTAAAATTTTTCAAACCAGAGGACATATTGTTTGATTCCGCTTTACTTTCTGGGCAGAGTAACGGTACAGCTTTCTAACAAACGTGAAAATTCTATAAAATTTGTGCTTTTTTAAAGCCAATTTTCATATGCAATAGAGCACCAGTATTGTTTCAGAGGTGCATAAAAGCACACATCTAATGGTTGGCACAAATTTGTAGAGTTGGGGGGTAAGCACCAATACAAAATATAATTTTCTTGGCAAAGATTTAAAATCCGAACATTGAAGTGGCTTGACAAATTATCACCTAGCACCATCTTTTTTACCAGGTAATAATTTAGCTGCTGGAATTACTATATTTTCAAACCAATATTGGACAGCAAATGCGTCAAACCATCCGCTTTCTTCCAAAGTGCGTACCTGGTGGCCCACCTTCACACCAAGTTGTCCACAAATGTTCGGATTTATATACTACATGTGCTGCTAGCATCTAACCTGCCGCAGTGGTACACATTATAAAAATTGCTCTTTTTGAGAAGTAGATTCTTGTATACTATTGTAAGTTATTGTATGTGGATGTGTATGTGTGTATGTAAATATTTTTGCATAATGTATTTCCTATATTTGACCTTGGCGTGTATAAAATGTATATATAATGCAATAATGAATTTATTATTTTTATATGTCCCGACTTTTTTGTTTTGATTAATATAATTCACCTTGGAAGATCTGATTAGGTTTTCAGTGAAGTCGGTAGCCCGGAAGTAATAGTTTACTTCAGAGAAAAAATCAGATTTATCGTCAACTACTAAATTTACACGAATTTCTAATGAATATAAAAGTACTCAAAGGTGAAAAAATCATGTTTGTCTGACAGATATATTTAGAGAATAAACGTATTTAAAGCCTGATTTGAATAATTTTTGTATAAAAAGCTCAACATTGGAACCGGAAAAGCAAGTTAACATAAAAGTAATTTTTTTTTGCAAATATCTTTATTTATTATCATTTAGAGTGGTTTGGAGAATTTTTTTATTTATTTATAACAACTTTTATGTAAAAAATTTGGAACGTACATACTGCTGTGATACCTACTTATATAATTTATACAAATAATGTACCACTTTTATAATCGATTTGTTCATATCAGCATAAATTATTTATTTTATTCGTGAATTCCTACAGTGATTTACTTTTTGATTTCTGATCTTTCTCTTATTTAGTATACTTTGGGATGAGGTGAGGAAATTAAACACAATATCTATGTTTTATACTAACAACAGATATATTTTGAATTATGATTATCATCAATATCTTGTAAAATTTTTGTTCTTAATTGAAAATATCTATACTCCTTTTTGAGTTGTAATATATGTGAAATCTATATATAATGATGTTTAAATGGATGTTCACTATATTCTTTTAACTTTAAAAAGATTGATTCTTGTAAAACAAACATTTGCACGTAGTGCTTTAGTAAATGTACTGAAATTGGTTCATACTAACTGCTAGCCGCAAATATTTTCACATAGTACTTCTAGCCATTTAGTATTTACCCATCAAAAACATCCTCGCATGTTCGTATTAATTTGTTTGAAATTTAATTAAATGATTATTCAATACTTAATAATGCCCAACAATCCACTAAAGGCAAATATTCGCACATAGTACCTTTGTAGCATGTTTAACACAATTAAATACATTTTATAATTTGAAATGACTAAACACAATTTTTAAAATCGAGTGATCATTCATTTGATATTAGATAAACTAAAATATTTCTATATCATCACTCACTTCATTTGATCATACAATTGATCAAACTCCATCTTATTGATATCTTCCATTTTTATTTTTATAACGATAAAAAGAAATTAATTTAACGAATTTATTTGAAAAGAAATTCCTAAGTAAAATCTTAAACTTTAATTCTGAATACAAACTTCTAAATTATGAATTAACAAGCAGTGCTTACATGCCCTACTATAACTTTATATTATTATCTCGGAGTTTCGCTTTATAATTTTCGCGTGTTTACAATTCAAATTGCAGTCGAGATCTCTGCATGTCCTATCATGTTTTGCCTTTTTAAATGGGCAAACAAAACACAATCGGTGATTTGGCGCACTCTATTTCAAATTTTAAGTTGGCATCTTCTAAAAATATTCGATATAAATTTTTTTTGTCCTTTTAAGTTGTCACTTCCATTCCAATACACATGAATTACATTGATAGTTGCACAACAATGGCGACGCTTAAAAATTATTTGTTATTGAAGTTTACAAATTCGTTGCTTATTATCTTAGGTAAGTGTATTGTTCCTTTTCTTCTTCTTCAATATAAACATTCGTTGTATCTATATATAAATGCATTGCTTTTTTCACTGTTCGTCAAATACTTTCTTTTGCCGTTCGCTAACTGTATTCTGATTCTCTTTTTATTAGTTCGTCCGTGTGGAAACAATGGAAAAACATTAAGCTGGATCTTCTTTACCAAGTCTGTTCTGTGAAGAATTGCCGTCTCCGTTTCTTTCTCCCTATCCTCAAGCCACATTATTTATTCGGTGTATAACTATTTGTAGAAAGCTAAAAACAAATGTTAACGTTGTATTTTTCTCTTGCAGGTGCCTAACTCATACATGATTATTTCTAGTGCCTCCGGAACACTAGGGCTACACATAAAAAACAAGGAATGCATTTTAAACTTACATTACTATTTACAAAATATTTTATTTACGATTTGACATCTCTTAAGAGAAATGTCGTAGTCATATCCTTTTTTTATGAAATGTACGTATTTACCATATTTTAGTTCTATTACTAGAATCACTTTTATGAATTAGTACCATTCATATTCACATTTATTCCTTTATTCAAAATTGTGTCATCTTCTCGAGCACATCTGTTTTATTTCTGTTCGTATTGTAGCATTTAGGAGGAAATGTAATATTGGTTGCATAGCACATAATTTAATAAGCCAAGGATGTCCGAGTACTTATTAAACATAGGGAATATATAATAAATATTTGAAATAATAACTCAATATCTAAGCGAATAAAAATTCATTTATGACCAAATATTTACACATTTGTAACAGCGGGAAAGATTTTTACTAGAATAACAATTCATTGTAATGTGGGTTGCCTAATTTTAATTTATTTTATATCCAATTAAAATAAAGTAAAGAATAGTTGAACGAAAAATAAGTGCAGATCGGGGTAGCTTTTTATTCAATTTATAACGTGAACCCGAGCAAACAAATCTCCTCCGAAGGATTTTTGAGAAAACTTGTTTGTAATATTTTGACATATTAATTAATTTTCTTTAATCCGATAATTTTTTCTAAATTTGGTTCTTCAGCGGGATAGATTACTAAATTCTTCTTAAGTTGACGTTGAAAGGTTTTCTCCAAATTTAAAATCAACAAAAATATCTTGCAACTAAAATCTGCTATTTTTCCATTGTTGACAGATTCACTATATAGGACCCTTAATATGTCATTTTGACAAATTAAAGCTTTCCAAATTTATTTGGGATGTGTATCACATTACTATTATCTTTATATATTTAATATTTAAGTTTGCTTAAAAAAGTGTATTAATAACTATATGTTTATTCTACTTACTATAAGCTCCTAATAAAGGAATTTATCCTTAAATGTTTGCAACCTATTTTACTTATGTGCATATATATGCTAAACTTATTATCTAACTTTGAATAAACATATAAAATAAATTATTGCTCTTATTTAATAACTAGATTAATACTTAAGACTATTATTTTCAAAAATGTAAGGGTCACAGCAATACGTATGAGAAAGTCTCATTTGTTCTTTATACATGACAATTTAGGTTTATAGTCACCTATACCGGGTGTCCAGTTTAAAATGCAGTACATGGGGATATTGGAAACCGTTGGAGATACAACGTCGGTTAAATGGGAGAAAAGTTGCGTATTCGTTTGTCCATGAATAATCCGACATCAGATTTTGAAATTTTTGTTTCATTGGGCAGATACAGGGTGAAAAAGAAAAAAATGCATTTTTGAAAATCTTCCATATTTTGTTTCCTAGAAGAGATAAATTTACAAAAGTTGTAAGCTAGGGATAACAAGTCATGAGGATTTTAAAAATGATTAAAAACAAATCTAGGTCTACTAGATTTTGCCTGACAATAATCAACTTTTGTTTTTCTTATGGCAGCCATATTGGATTTTGACATTTTTAATATCTTCCAAAAAAAAAATGCTATTCAATGATGTATAACATGTTTATGTTCAAGATAGTGAAAACATGAAAAATATAGAAAGTAAAATTTTAACATATTAGGCCATGGAACTGTGGATATCTTAAGTGTATACTGATAAAAAAACAAAAAATAACAAGTCTCCAAGTACTGTTAAAATATCTTTAACATTTTATTTATTAGTATTCATTAAATAAAGGTGGCTAGGTAGCTGAATCATTAATGTAACAACTGTTCAAATAAGCCACCGTTCATTCGTATGCACAATCTACATCGTGTTAGTACTGCCTCACAAGATTGTCTAACCATGTTCGGTGTCATTCCATTCACTGCTTCTTCAACTACTTGACGTAACTCTTCCACATTTTCATAAGATTTCGAATACACCTTGTTTTTCAGATACCTCCATCCAATCAAATCAAGAGGTGTGAGGTCCGCGGACGTAGCAGGCCACCCTATTGGTCCTCGGTTACCAATCCAGTTATTGTAATATTGATTATTTAAATAATTTGTAACCAACAAGAAATTGTGTCTTGCTGAAAATACATATTTTGCAACGTGGCAAGTGGAAGTTCTTCAATTCGTTCAGCAACATGTGTGCGCAAAAGTTCTAAATACCTTTCAGAATTTAAATTCTCATTGAAAAAGAATGGACCGACAACATGGGTATCAATAACGCCGATCCAGACATTAAATCCCCATCTGACTTGCTGTTTAATGCCACGAACTAGGTGTGGATTTTCATCGGACCAAAAGATAGTATTTTTACGATTAAACGTTCCAGAGTTAGTAATTCGACTCTCATCAGACCATAAAATTTTCGCAAAAAAGTTTGGATTTTCATTATGTTTTTCGATGAACCAATGACAGAATTGTGCTCTCCGTATTTCGTCACCATTTTGAAGCCCTTAACTGGCTCTTTCGCGATAAGGTTTGAATTTGGCACGCTTTAAAATGGTACCAGCTGTTGACCTAGCGACGCCAAGTGTATTTTCAATTACCCGTAAAGACGTACGGGGATTTTCAACTACTGCTTGAAGAACAATATTTTCATTATTTTCATTGTTTTGCCTTTTTTTTTGGGTTTGACAAAACTTCCATGCATTATCAAATTATCACGTAATCGGCGTTTGATATTTGTCACTATTTAGTAAAACGATCCATCTTAGGTTTGCACAGTACAGATACTTATAACAATACAATGAGATTAACAATAAGATTACTGACAGTTCAGAATAAACTTCACAGCTTTTAGAGTTGTTTAATACAAATGTCACATTTATTATCACGGCCTACTATGTTAAAATATTACTTTCTCTATTTTTCATGTTTTTACTATCTTGAACATAAACATGTTATACATCGTTGAATAGCATTTTTTTTTGAAGATATTAAAAATGTCAAAATCCAATATGGCTGCCATAAGAAAAACAAAAGTTGATTATTGTCACGCAAAATCTAGTAGACCTAGATTTTTTTTTAATCATTTTCAAAATCCTCATGACTTGTTATCCCTAGCTTACAACTTTTGTAAATTTATCTCTTCTAGGAAACAAAATATGGAAGATTTTCAAAAATGCATTTTTTTCTTTTTCACCCTGTATCTGCCCAATGAAACAAATATTTCAAAATCTGATTATTCATGGACAAATGAATACGCAACTTTTCTCCCATTTAACCGACGTTGTATCTCCAACGGTTTCCAATATCCCCATGTACTGCATTTTAAACTGGACAGGGTGTATATTAATAACTTCAGAGCGACGTCCACAAAATCGAATAATGTGAATCCGAATGCGATTGTAAGTTGGCGCCTAACTATTTTAACGTTGCTCATCCCTAGGTAGTTCGATTGCATTCGTTACTTACGTACTACATAATAGAATAGGAAATCTAAAATGAAATTCCAACTGCTTCAAGATCATCATGTACTAAGTTCCTTTCTAATCGTTAATAAAATGTATGCTTAGCTCATAGTCGAATCTTGAATTATTAAGAAAATAATGTACTTCTCGGCTAAGTCAATATAAAACCTTTACACATTACCGAACATGAAATTTCCACAAATTTACTTTTCACAAATAATAACAATTATCGTTGAGTACGTGGGATGTAAAAGCTCGACTCAAACTTTGCACATTCACTAATACTCAAGCATATATATATATATATATACCTTGCAAGCCATCCCGTATGAATTATGTCTCAAGCTAGTGATACCGTAGAGAGGAAAAGCGGGTGATGAGTGGCATTCTCCGAAAGCCCACTTGGACCTTAACGGTTCCCGTTTTAGAGTCTGTATCTTGTAAAACGTGTTTTATAGTGGATACACTTAATTTACTAAAGGAGGGAAGGGTCAAGTCCCTCAGAAGTTTCCACTGCCGCTTTGCTGATGAGGATATTTATAACCGGTCGTGTACAAATTGGGTTAGTTTCCCTGGCAGAAAACCCCGCCGCTATCTTCCAGTTGGTAAAACTGCGTTTGCTGTTACACAGTGCTGAGTATTCGTACATAAATACGCCCTGTGTGCGGACCTCAGGGTATAGGGAAAGTTTATTATTTGTTTGGTCGTAATGCTTGCTAACTGGGGTGTAATTTTCACACACAGAAATTAAACTATATATAGCGGCAGTCTGATAATGCGTTTGCTTGCCATCAATTCATATTATACAGGCTGTTCGGGAAAATGTGGGAAATCTCTTGGATACAGATAGAACATAAACAAATAAGATGACAAGTTCCTATAAAAAATTTTCCTAGAGGCCCCCCCTACGGAGATATGCGTCCCTGAAGGACGTCGCTGGAAATCGGTTTTAAAATTTTAATAAAAATTACTTATTTGTAAAAAGAAAATATTAGATTGTATATAATAATAGATTTTCGATTAATTTTAATTATGCTATGTGTAATTAAGTCATGTCAACTCATATTTTTTAGTCGTAATTGGGTATATTCAGATATAGTATCCTACAACTTTTGCAATATCGCCACAGGTGGAAGTAAGTAGATATTTTTGATTGGTAAATTTTACGTACTTTTCAATGAAATATAAATATATATAAGGTGTTCAATTTATTTTTTTTAGAAATTTTAACTTTAGCGAATGGTATGTAATTCTAAAGAACATGCGTAGATATGTCGAAATAAACATTAATGTCATGTACTGAAAAGATATCTCTACTAATTATAATAATAATAGGTATTTCATCATCAATTTTATTGTTAATAGCAACTTTTCAAATGTTGTACAATTTTTAACGAAAAATCGCCATATCTCAGAAACAGTTGAAAATCGACAAATACAAGTTGATGTCAGTTTAATCAGCCCTTCAAGGGCTATAATAAAATGCAAAAAAATGCATAGCATTCCATTAAAAAAAAACATACGTTTGTGTTGGTTCATCGTTGTCGAACACTCTGTGTAAATGGAAATATTTTTAGATTGTAGAGCTTATGATTATATATAATTTTTGTATTAAAAATTATTCACTATCTACATTATTAGATACCAATAATGGACTTTACCGTTACGCTGGGACACCCGGTATATACCGGGTGTCTGTTTAAGCTCGGCCACCGGCCATATCTCAACAACCGTTTATCGTACAACTTAGCGGAAAAAATCTAGATAGTAAAATGAAATAGGGGAATTTCATCAAAAATATTTTTAACTTTCCAAAATAACTGCAAGGGGGCGCAATTCTCAAGGTAAATTAAAAATTTGCAAAATTTTCATTAAATTCAAGGTTAAGATAGGTTACATTTTTTACTAGCAAAATCTTCAAACATTTCTATACAATTTTCGTTTGAAACTTTTTGATCTAACTCCCATACGAAGGGGTGGGTGGAGGGGGGTATTTCTGCGTACAAAAGTAGGTATAACTTCGGAGTACCTTAACGGATTATTTTATTTCCATGTTGGAAAAGACAAGAAATAGAATTTAACAAATAATATCCAAAGAATATGAAAACATTTAAAAGGGGAATTTAAAGTAATATATGCATTGAATTAAAAATTCGGTAAAAAGTTTGAAATAAATACATTTATGGAAGAGTATGATGGAAATTCAATTGAAAACAAACTATACACTCTCTAGTTACGCTCTTAAATTAAAATTAAATTATTACTCGCAATAAATAAATATTTTTTATATTTAAAAAAATTATTTTTCTGGATTGTTCTCTTATGTCTATCTATATCTTCGTTAAGAAGAAAGGTAGCAACTTCCGCTTTTCATCGTTCTCTTCAGTTTTTTATGCGCTTCAATATTATGATATTAAAAATACATCGTTCCATTTAAAATTTTAAAGAAAAAACAAGTAATATACATAAACTAAGAACAGCGCCCCCTATTATTTTTGTTGACAACCAAGTAATTTCTTACTACATACAACTCAATTCTCAGTAAAATTCTCTATCTAATGAGCCTAGAAAAATAAAAATCCGTTGAGGCACACCAAAGTTATACTTACCTTTGTACGCAGACATACCCCCCCCCTCCACCCTCCCCTTCGTATAGGAGTTAGATCAAAAAGTTTCAAATAAAAATTGTGTAAAAACGTCTGGAAGTAGTGCCAGTAAAAGAATTAACCTATCTTAACCTTGAATTTAATAAAAAATTATCAAATTTTTAATTTACCTTGAGATTTGCGCCCCCTTGCGGTCATTTTGGAAACTTAACAATATTTTTGTTGAAATTCCCTTGGTCCGTTTTATTATCAAGATTTTTCCGCCAGGTTGTACGATAAACGGTTACCGGGATATGGCCGCTGGCCGAGCTTAAACAGACACCCGGTATAGCAGCAGCAGGACGGAAAATGACAGAGTAGCAAGAATCGCAAAAAACGGAATACTTGGATCACGAAAACCTGTGAGCAGACCTTATACACGTTTTAAGAACTCATGGGTATCAATATCAAACGAAAACTAGTTTAAACATACATGCCTAAAGCCTGAATTACGAGGAAGAAGATGTACGCGTTTTATTTTCATTATTTTAAATTTCGTTCTTTGCATATATTTATCACGCATCGCGCGTATTATTAATATTATAAATTTCATGATTGGAGCTTTATATAAATAAATGATGACTCTAGTGGATATTGAATATTCGATGGTAGTAGAGCATTAGTATAAAAATGTGGTCGGATAACCCACCACTCGATGTGATGTAAACGCCATGGCTTATACATTTTTCATCATCATTTGGAAAAATTACCTGTGTTATTGACGTTTCCCAATATTGAATATAGATTGCTTTCATTAACAGTACCACTGTCAACGGCCCATCTCTCCGCGTTAACAAGGGCGGAGGCGGCCGGTCCAATTACATACATGTATAATGCATGATCCTACGCCGAACAATCACAAAAAGTCAATGTTTCCACCCCCGATGTCGAAACATATTGCGGCCTGAAAAATTAAAGGGATTTCTTTTTTATGCACGCTATATTGTATAACTGATGCCAGGCGCTTGTGTGACATTGAAATTACTTTGATCAGTAATTTATGCCGTTGAGAGTCTGTGACAATATATAACACAAAACTGGAAGTCAGATTAGGCTTACGGTATGTAATTGTATCTTTAAATAAGGATTAGATTTACAGAGTATATTTCAGGAATTTTTTTTACAATATATTGCTATTTAAAATTAAAATTAAATAAACGGTGTAAGCACTGCATAGATGGTATGAAAAATCAGGAGGAAATGATTAAATTATTAAATGCAATAATCAGAGCACACCTAAAGTTAAAGAAATTACAAACGGAGAAATATGTCTATGGGTCTTGAAAAGATTTGCAAATCATTCGCTTACAAGTACGGTTAAAACATAGGTCAAACGACCGCTTAAATAATTAAAAATATTAACCAATTAAATGAAGTCAGATTTACAGTAGCCATTCAAGCTTAATACTCTTACAAAATTACAAAATCTATGACCTCTGCAACGATCATTTAAATTCACTCTGTATATTAACAAAAGAAATTAAATATACTCTCAGAATGTGAGTCAAATTTACAGAAATTAATTTTAAAGGCAAACACCCGGTAGGGTGACATATATGCATTAAAAGTTACTAATTAATATTACCAAAAGAACTTAATTTAATTAATAATGACTTGGCTGGGTCCAACAAAGTCCTCACCAATTGGTATCAGCGATAAAAAGGGCAGGCACAACCCGTTCAAAACTCTAACGTCCAAAATTAACGTCTACAGATTCAACATCCAACATTTCCCTAATTAGAAAAAATAATTAGCTCTAAAGATCACAAGAAAATCGAACGACACGAGAGATATGTATAGGTTATGAAAAAACTATATTAATTAAAAGATAATTAATTACCTGACTTAATTGATTGTTCTTATATTCTCCAAAGTGCAATACACGTGGTTAATTAGCTATAGCCGGCAATGGCCGTTATAAGAAAAATCGTGCTTCGAAACGATCTAACAGACATGCACAAATTTTCGGAACTGCATAAAATTCAATAAACATCCGCCGCTAATACGATGATAATGGGTTTACCATAATTATACCAATCAATAAAATGAAAAATGCACGCTAATCAACACAAGGCCCAAACTGTTATCAGTACGATAGTTACTATGAAGACCATCAAATCAAAAGTGAACGCTCGGACTTGCGCCACGAGATATCCAACAAGTGTCCGCCGGCAAGAGGGGGAAGAAAGAACACATCAACTTAACAGAAACTTACCAAAAACGCGGAATTAACTAAATTATAATTTCAATTCAAAATATTACAGAATTATTAAAAAGAAAATAGTCAATCAAAATAAAATAAATCAAATAAACACCGAAATTGTGTGATTTAAATTACAGACAACTATAATAACAGATACCTGAGTTAAGAGGATCATACATAGATGTCGCTGATATACCGAATATACAATTAATCTTGTTAATAATTCTAAAACAAGACAGACCTATACTAAGAATTTTAAGAATATTAATAATAATTGATAATTAGAAATAGAAATAATTTAGCCTATAATTTTAAACCGTTACAGCATTTAATATCAGAAGAGCTGTCATGGGACATCAATTGCTTAAATAGTAAGTGATAAGTAATTTTATTGAAATTATAAAGTGCTATACCCACGATCTTGGACTTGACTCATTACGTGTAGCAGTTTAGCCCTTCTTATCTGATTTGTTACCTAAATAATTGTCAACTAAGTATTTCATTGGTCCAAAAAGGTTGTACATCCATCACTTGTACTAGAAGGTAATTGGGCATCGGTGAATTACGTAGGACATTCATTGAAGCTGGGAGTGATCTTTACTGCTTTGATAAAAGAATTAACCTAATAATAATCAAGGAAATGGTCGAGATTTAATAATAAATAGAAACTCTATATATTTAGAAATGTTAATAGGGAAGCAGTTATAAGAAATATTCTGTCGTAAGTAGCTGGCAAAGGTAAATAAGATTTTAATTTTATTGCATTGCCGCTGTCTTGAACAAAAGACAGAATTTCTCATTGGAAAAACACTTAATGCGAATTATCATAAAACTAGGCACCACACTGTGGGATAAAATCCAAGACAACCATCCAAAACCCCCAAAAAGTATTTCTTACTAATACAGTTCCTGAATATAGTCATTTAGATGACGGTTGGGACCATAGAATTCCTAGAAATATGTTAAGCAGATATTGAAACCTAACCAAAAATGTGAAATTTTTTTATTTTTAATACATGTGTGAGGCACAGGAAAGTATGCAAAATTAAAACACGTCATCGGCTATAAAAAAACTGTCTTTATAAAAATCGTAGCAAAACATATAATAATGCTCCTCGCCTTATTTTGGAAGCATGTTCAGAAACTTTTAAAAGTGAATTTTAAATTATGGTTCACATTGTATAATACAAAATAATTTTAAATGGTGCTCCTAATAAGTGGCTATCATTGAAAGAAAACCGTTTCGAAATATCTCAATATGCCTTCCCCGCAGAGATGACTCACCCTGTATATGGTTAATTTAGATTTAACATAACCTATATTTTATTGCAACATTTATTATAAAATTAGAACAAACTAGCTTTCGTTATTATTGTTATTATAACGACTTGTCTTAGAGGATTTTTCTTGATAATAAATCAATAAACAATATAAAATAATTATTATGGATGTGTAATTGGAATTTTTTCCGCCGATACCTTGTAACGTCACAAATTTTCACGTGATTGTTTGGTGAAAATATTTCTTCCAAGTTATGAGACTTATACCACAATTCAGCAGTTAAATACTAAAATAAAACTTGTACACACCTTTTCTTGCTTGTACACTTCTTTTTCATATTAGGGACCTGTTTACTTAATAATATTCACTTTTTTCCTGCCCCCTTCGGGGCATTTTCTCCATTAGCTAGTCATATATCATTCCAACAAGAGCAGACCTGAAAACCGATTATTTAATTTCAGCCAGAATAGATTATTCTTATTTCTAAAAATAAGAAACAATTTATGCTTATTAATAAACTTTACGCCATATTGGATCCGCCATTTTAGTTCTGGTAAAATATAATTTTAATTCCTAATTATCGCCCCAAAAAACTCATTCCTGTCAAATTTTAGCAATACGTAAATATTTCTTTTAGGAAAATCTTCGTCATATTTCATTCACCATTTTGTTTTAGGCAAAATGGATTTCAGATTCGGAATCAGCGGACTTAAAAACAGAAATGTCTCAGTTTTTGCTTAGATAGAATAAATCTCTATATTACGACCAGTTTTTCTAAAATTTGTCATTATGCTTAGATACCAACTGTAAACGGCGCTCTATTCAAATCTTAAACTTCAATTTACCTCACACGTTGGGTGTCAATTAAACAGGCAGAACAAATATATTATATAAAAGATTAGTTTTGATAAAATACTTTCATTCTTTTAATATGATTTATAATACATTATTCGCAGATTTTTCAACGAAAACAAAATGATTAGTAAGCATATATTTCACTTAAATCCTTCCAAAATCATAACTTCTGACTCACCACTTGTTCGTTTCAGAATTAACGCGTCGAGACGGAAAGTGTACATCATCATCATCATCATCGTCGTCGTCGTGCCGGTACAAATTCGTTATTTAATTTCCCGAATAATTAATTACGCGACAGTATATGAGGTGAACGTGCAGATGGCGGCATTATCAAAGGCACACTCAAATTGATATATATCACTAACATGTTTTCCGTGCAGTACGTAACGCACAAACATACGTAAGTACCAGGGGCATATGTCGGGCGTGCGCGCCCTCTAACGGCGTTTTACTTAAGCTGGTAGTAGTAGTAACTCCCTTTCGTAATTACTATAATATTAATTTTCTAATGGAGTTGCCGAGAATACGAGAATGTGTTCGCAAAACGTCGCGTCTCTTAGTTTGCAATTTAATCAAGTTAAGTGTAAACGTTATTGCACAATAAAATTTTACAAATTCTACTAGATAGATTGATGTTCGGATGTAAATCAAATGCGTTTTCCTGTTAGTGGTTAGTATTTCTTATGTATGTAAATAACAAACAACAGCACTGGATTAGAGAGTTTCAAAATGTTATTTATAGTAACCACCACAATATTGTTTCGCTACATTGTAGCTTCATCAGGGGGATGAAATACTAAAGTGAACATTAATTGGTCCCTACGTAATTACAAATTTTACAGGAAGAATAGGGAGGTGACCTACCACTCGCTATTTAGTAAAAAAAATATATGAAATTACAAATTTAAAGATAGAAGTAGAGACTGAAATATATATCTATTTGTTCATTTAGAATTATCCCTAGTTTATTGTATCTATTTATTTCCATTGCTTCCAGGAGATTAAGTTTATTGCCTCTTCTTTGAACGTGTAAAATGTCAGAGTTGTAATTGAACTTGAGGTTTTCCTTGTTGTAAATGAAAAGTGGTTAAGTCAAATTATTATATTTTCGAGTAATTGCAAGTTGAATATTGAAATATGCTCTCACATCTACGTTTCTTATTAAATGTAACTGAATTTTAAATGGCATCATAACATGCTGATTTACAATAAGATATCTTAGTTTGTATTTGCTAAATTTGATGCCTTTTTGAATAATAAAAATAGATAATTATGAACTTAGCAACATTTTGCACTAAATTTTTGTTAATATTCATAAAAAAATTCGAAAAATAGTAGCCTATTCAAGAAATAACATTTTTTATTGCAGCTTTGATTTGTAAAATTCCTTATGATAGCTGTTCATTAGGAGCATGTGTTAAAAATATTTTGTATTATACAGAGTGTTCCATAACTTGGTGGCTAACCATAGTTATAGTTTTTTAAATGGAACATCCTATATATTATTGCATTTTTGAATTCCCCGTATAATTTTTAGTCAAAAAGTTATAAGATAGTATAGGCCTAAAGTGTAAAGTTTTTGACTTATTCCCATTTTTCTGAAAAATTCGATGTTTGTATAAAATTATATTTCTCGAAAACGACGTATTAGATGAACAAACTTTTTTGCAGTATTGTTTACAATAAGAGGTCCTAATAGAAACATTTTTTATTTTTTTACAGTTACTAACTGCATATGCAGGAAATTGGATTAAAATTAGATGACACGTTTTTGTATAAAAGTCAATTTTTTTAAATGGAACAGCCTGTATATTAGTTAATTTTTGAATTTCTTATTAAATTTCACATCAAAAACATGTAAAAAGTTAATACTTTAAAAGTGACTATTACTGAGCTATTGTCGCTTTTTGATATAATTTTGTCAGTACTATACTATATTAATTAAACCACAAAACTGACAAAATTATATTAAAAAGAGACAATAGCTCAGTAATAGTCACTTTTAAAATATTAACGTCTTACATGTTTTTGATGTGAAATTTAATAAGAAATTCAAAAATGAAATAATATACAGGCTGTTCCATTTGAAAAAATTGACTTCTTTGCAAAAACTAACAAAAGCATATCAAAAAACGACAATAACTCTGTAATAGTCACTTTTAAAGTATTAACGTCTTACATGTCTCTGATATGAAATTTAATAAACAATTCAAAAATGAACTGATATACAGGGTGTTCCATTTAAAAAAATTGACTTTTATACAAAAACGTATCATCTAATTTTAATTCAGTTTCCTGCACATGCAGTTAGTAACTGTAAAAAAATAAAACATGCCTCTATTAGGACCTCTTATTGCAAACAATACTGCAAAAAAATTTGTCCTTCTAATACGTCGTTTTCGAGAAATATAATTTTATACAAACATTGGATTTTTCAAAAAAATGGGAATATGTCAAAAACTTTTCCAAAACAGTAAGCATGTTTATAGTTTTAATTTACTATCTGAAGTTTATGTTTAATAATTAAACAATTTATAAAAAATCAGGTATGATAGTTTATATTCAATATATGTTCCCTTATAATAGAGATTATGTTTTAATTTCAATATGTTTTTAAAGAAAATATAATTATACAAGTTGGATGAATAATAATATCTCAGTATATCCAGAGATGTTAAGTCTAAGTATGTATTATATTTTAGATATTTCATATACATCTGTTGCTGTTGAAAATCCCTCCTCATAATGGGTCTTCTAGTGTTGTTTAACTAAACCAATCAGTGCACCAAGAAAGAAAAAGACTGCCCCTGTGTTACAATTGTTTTCCAGGTAACAATAATTTAATAAATTAATTATCATTCTAATAATCTCTTTTTTATTTGTAAAACAACAAACTTTTTTTCTGAAGTGAGTACCTGAAAATATGATTTTTTCAAGTATGTAAATGCAAGACGTTATAGTATTCATCTATGGTGTGACTACAAGAGGTTATATATCATTAACAAACTTCAATTTCACAAACTGAATTATGGTGTTAATTTATATTGTATGTTCTTTTGTTTTCCTATCCCAAATTGATTACACCTGGTAAACGAACACGCGAAAAGATATAACGAATGAATACGTTCATTGTTGAAAGCGGGTCGTTCCTCCCTTGCCCTGTTTTTCCCCTCGTAATTAAGCATGCACATGGTAAAATTTACGACTTTGTTGACAGAGTTACGTTTACGTGCTGATTGATTATCTAAATTACATAATATTGTTGTGTTGTTTTGTTAAATGCTATGGAAAGTCAGTTCATCTGCATTTGACGAGTTTGCGTGTCATGAACAAATTAAAACATCGTTAATAAGTATTGTTTTGACGTTGTATACATCACGCACTTCAAAATATCTATGTAGAAAAAAAAATTCTGAAATGTAGAAAGAGATAAATACAGATAACCAATAACGTATTTATGGTTCACTGTAATATTATTAATTCTTTATAGCGCAGTTTTATGAAAAATAATATAAATGATTCAGTTTAATTAAATTTTGTAATCAATGTATCTCTCTCTAATTTTATTGTTAAAAAAGCTCTTTTCAAATAGAAAGTCTTTGTTTACGTCAACAACACAATATTTAAATAACTTATCGACATATTAAATTATCTCATTTCTATTTGAAGAATATAAATCAAAGATTTGAAATAACAATGTTGTATTAGAGAGTATCAAAGCGTGAAGGTTTCGATGTTTAATACTAGAACCTATCTTTCTCTTGTTTACATCAGCTATCGGCAACCTTTTCTGGACGGCGAGATTGCTTGATTATAAATCAATTAACTTTAGTTGTAAATTGTTTGTTGCTTTTAAAATATCAACTTTAATAGGATTTTCAAATATTAATAAAAGAATTTCTTTTGCAGAAAAATCTTGAAAGCGATAACAAAAATGTTCGCTCAATAATTTTAGTGATTGAATATAAATTTTATTTGAAGAAGACTGTCATTGTTTGTTAAAAACATTTGCAAAGTGGGAAAATGACAATAATTATTCTTTTCAAGTTGAGAAATAAATAATTTAATTTTAACTTGAAAACTTTTAATTTTTGTAAACAATTCAATGATTAACTTTCCTTTGTCTTTCAATGTTATACCGGGTGTCCCAGAGGAGCGGTAAAGCTTATTATTGGTATCTAATAATGCAGATAACAAATAATTTTTAATACAAAAATTGTAGATAATCATAAGCTCTAGAATTTAAAAATATTTTCATTTATACACAGTGTTCGACAACGACGAACCAACACAAACTTAGCTTCTTTTAAATTTAATGCTATGCATTTTTTATATTTTGTGATAGCCCTTGGAGGGTTGATTAAACTGACATAAACATGTATTTTGGATTTTCAACTGTTTCTGAGATATGGCAATTTTTCGTTAAAAATTGTACAACATTTGAAAAGTTGCTATGAAATAACGATTGATGATGATATATCTATTATGGACTCAATTAGTAGAGATACCTTTTCAGTACGTGAAATTAATGTTTATTTCGACATATCTACGGATGTTCTGTAGAATTACATACCATTCGCTAAAGTTAAAAATTTAAAAAAAAATTAAATGGAACAGCCTGTATATTTATATGTCATTGAAAAGTACTTAAAATTTACTAATTATTTCTAGTGCCTGTGGGCGATATTGCAAAAGTTATTGAATATTATATCTGAATAAACTCGATTACCATTTAAAAATATGCGTTGCTTTGACTTTAATTACTCATAGCATATTTAAAAAATAACTAATAATTAATCGAAAAGAGTTTATATATATTTTCGTTTTACAAAACAGTAATTTTTATTACAATTTTAAAACTCATAAAATGAAAAGTTCGGATGTTCATAAATTAACAATAGTATCTAGTGTGTCTCGAATGGCACCAGAAGGCACAGCTATGATGATATCATCGACAAATTTGAAGATGATAGGTACGTGAAATTGCAAGTTTGAAAGAACGCTGTCTAATAATGTGTCCATCACAATCATAGCAAGAACAGGATTTATCGGGCTACCCATTGAAACGCCGGATATCTGTTTGTAATATTTATCTTTGAAAGTAAAAAAGCAATTATTGAACATGAATTTTAACGATTCTAAAAAGTCATCTATTGTGAAACCGCAGACCGATTCAACTCTCACCCATTGATCTACTATAGACTAGTTGCAGCGGTATATTTGTGAATAATGAAATAACATCCAGTGACACTAACACATAACCCTCGGGTAAGGTAATGCTACTTTTTTTTTGATAAAATCAAACGTGTCACGAACATTGTAATCTGTTTTTCTGAAAAGGTATTGTATAATGAAACTGACAGGTATTTAGCGAAGTTGTAAGTGGTTGAGCCGACACAGATATACAATTGGTCGTAGAGGTATCTCGGCCTTGTGAATTTTTGGAAGACAATAAAGTTTAGGAAGTATGGAATTTGTAATATTTAACTGTTTCAGGTTCAGGTAAAGATTTAAAATTATTTCAATTATGAAAAGAAATAAAAAATATTTGGTTTCTACTAATAATATAAGAAACTACGATAAAATGTAGGAAAAAGTATCGAATTAAATACCTCTTCAAAAAGATACTTTCTTAAAAGTGACTTTGCTAAGTCCACTACTTTCATTATATTAAAAAATTAAAATTTATTAATACAATATAATTTTTATCCGTTTACAGATTTCCGTCATATAGAAGTTCAAAGAAAACATGGTAAGTTTTCACAAACGATAAAAAAACATTAAAACTAATCTGTTTTCCAGAATGATCTATAGTTATTTGTTTTGTTTTTGTTTTACAGTTGTGTTTGGACAATATAGTATGTATTTCGTTTTTTAAACATTCTATAATTTTGAAAAAGACTAGATAAAGTCGAAACGTCAAATTTCTGTTTTAATTAGATTAGAGTTAGTAATTTTAATTTTGAGGCCGCTACACCAAGAAACTTATAAAAAGAAATTCCAAAGTGATTTCATTGAATATTAAATACAAATATACGGCCAAGAAACAGAGGTAAATATAAATATTTATGTATATGTATATTATATATACTTTGTTTTCTTTTATTATAGGTGTAATGAAGATTGTAAACACACAATCGAAACGTCATTAGATACATAAAACTGTGTTACGAATTAATCATTAAAACAACCCATAATTGTGTCTTGAGCGGTAAAAAAATCGTTTTTAATGTGTGTTTAGACAACCAGCAGACATATATTTCGTTGGTATTCTCTGTAAAGAAGGCTTCACATTATTAAAGTATTCGTTGGTTTGTGGTAGAGAATTTATGTTTTTTTTTTCGAAACGATAAACACATGCAAATAAAACTGGAATAATTATGAATAAAAGGGAATTATTCCAGTCGAGGTGTTTCAAAATGTAATTACAAGACTGCGTGGGTTGAGCGAAACTCTTCATGAATTAACTCTTCAGGCGTGCTACAATTTGTTACAGCATGGTGAACTTTTTGTAAATATGAATTCTTATATAACTGTTAGAATTTTCATCAAAGTGTAAAATGATATCTAAATTATGGCAATATATTTATGTATACTTACGGAGGTAAAACAGCTCAATAATGTTGGAAAATATACAGTTTTTTAAAATGCTAGCACAAATTGTTGTTTTGTGAACTTGTGTATACGGATTCTTATAAACTTAATATTGGGTCGGTTTCTCATGAAATGAAAGAGTTTATTTTAAATGCTTTATTACTGATATAGGTGAATGTACATTTAATCATGTCTGAAAAAAATATTGCTACAACTAAACAAACATGTGATTGTGCTGCAACCTGGTAGAATAATTGATTAAGATAATAAAATAGAAGTCCTACGTTAGAATCACGATAGACAATCGACTGTCACTTAATTCTTACACAATATTTGAGTTCGGATATACTGATCAAGTTGGCGTAGTCTACACAGACTCTTCTTAACTTTTCCGTCGCGGTTTTCATTAAGTACCTTAATATGCACTTGATTCTATTAACTTTGCTCCGAGTTTGGTGTTGTTATTCCAGAGATATTAGTGCCAAAGATATCAATACGTTTATTATTGTAGTCACCTGATTCAATTTCATTAAAACCACTTGAGAAGTACGTTATTTAAGTAATTTAGTACCGCTGCATTTTCATTTACATTGTAACAGGCAAATTACATTCCTAACTTACTAAAAATAATCAATTATCATGACCACAATCTTGTTGTACATCTTGCAATATTCGTTTAAAATATTTCTATATGATAAGCTTATGGGAAAGGGATGTACGCCTGTCCTTATATGTATACACAACTGCCTGTCTTCATTTCAAAAATATCACAAAAACGTGCCTATGTTGGACACTTGGCGAAAGAGCAGTTGTACGCTTACGTAACTTATCCATCCGTGAGAACAATGTGCTCTGGTTACCGGTGATTTATATTGACAATCGTGTGTGCATTGAGTGGTAGTCTCAATGGTCTATCGTGCCCTCTATATATGACAAACACACAGATTCACTCAGAAGCCGATAACTCAAGACGGGCATATTCATCAAGGAACTAGCCAAAGTGTTCCATTATAGCATATATAAGTTATGTTACAACTTTGACTCAAAATTCGTATATTTCGCGGTGCAAACACCTACATCATCAATGTCCATCATATGTTTGTAGTTTATGTTTTGTTTATATTTAGATTTCGAAGAAGTTATATAGTATTTTTTGTAGTTATAGTTATTATTTCATGTACTTAGTGTAGTTATTAAGTTTTGTAAATATTTTTGTTAAGCCACAGGCTTTTAATTTAATTTATGTGTAAAAAAACTTTAGAAGAGGTTATATAACAGAAAGTAACGAGTTTATTAAATATTGTATTATAATGCAATAGATTTGCTTCTAACTTTCGCTCATCTAATATAGTAAGCTGCTGTGTCTTGTTCTGCAAAAGTAGGCCAGAAAACACTCGAAGAAGGGATATTTTCGTTTTCCTAGTGATCAAAATATATCTCAGTAGTGGATGCAAGCCTGCGATAAAATGATAAAGAACATAAGAAATTGTATGTTATGTATTTGCATGTGTTTGTAAACCTTTTAATAATGTTATTATTTACAGATATTATATATTTAGTTCATTTTGCAAAAGACGCATATGAGGACTGGTACTTAAATAATCGGCAGATCAGAGACAAATGTAAATATCCAGTAAAATCTACCCAGATACTTCATAAGACAACTATAACTTGGCTTTACAACCATCAACGTCAACGTAAAAAATATAATATTATGCTTATATAGGAGCACTTCATTTTGAATTATTTACTATATAAAGTTCGATGTTGCTAAGGAAGAATGTTAATCTGTAATACATAGTTTATGTATCACCACTGCTATTAATTTTAAAAAATATACAAATGAACCTAAATATATAAATTCCAATTTTATAGAATTGCTTGGCCATAAGTTGTAATTGAAGTAATAATATTGTAGACTCGACTGTTTAAGATTATGGTGCATAATAATTATTTGTAACACGCTATAAACAGCAAATGTATATACTTTTATAAGCATTTTTCTAAATGAAACAATTATAGTTTGTGAAATATAAAGTATTATATATGTATTGCACATTTGTAATTTGGATTTGATAATGCAGAGCATCTACGTCCAATGAAAATCCTGAAGGCATTGGAAGGAAAAGAATTTTCTGTTACAACAGAAAGTACATACCTTTCAGAAAAATATAGAGTACCTCAGTAAAGAAATATTTCAACACAATGAAATTTTAAAGAAATATTTTACACGAGGTCAAATCAGACAAATTAAATCAAAGATGAAGATTATGGCAAAATGGACTGCCGAGGATATTTCCTCAGCAATTTCGCTTCAAAGCATTAAACCCTAAAGCCTACAGATATTTAAGAAGTACTAGACAGAATCCACTGGCAGATTTGTCAACGTTAAGGAAATGGGCGAGAAAATTGGAATTAAAACCAGGTATTCTTAAAAAGTTTGGTGAAGATATTAAAATGGACTTACTGGAAGAAGTTATACAAGCATATATGAGAGTATGAACTTATATACGTATCAAAGAGATAAATAAAGAAATATATCGACAAAAAAGAAAATTAACAATAAAAACATTAAATATACCAATAAAAGAAGTAATCATATTTGTTGTTTTATTTATTACCTGTAAATTAACAAGAATTAATAAACGTAAATCTTATACTAAACCAATAGTTTCCTTAGTATAAATACTTCCAACTTTTGCAGTATTCATTGGTATCAGTAAAGTAATATACAAGAAAAAATGTACATATTCAAGTCTTAAATTTGTTTTTTTAATAAATTACTTCGTCAGTAAACTAATTATAAATTGTGTTACCAAAAAAAAAACAGCTTTCTTAACTCAAGTGTCAAATATCCAGTGGGATATTTTTCATTAATACAATTTTATTATTTTGATTTATGCGTTTTTAAACAGATAATTTGTAAAAAAATATTTTGGTTAGTTTTTTTTTAATATCAGTGGTATGACGTAGGTATGTGCGATTACATCATAAAGAAGTTGCGCCAGAACATACCTTACCAATGCATTCATATGCTGGTATATATTTATATTTATTTGTTTGTAGTACAATTTCTTTGTAATGGTGTTATTACAAAAGCTGAATATATTATTATTATTATTATTATTATTATTATTAGTAATATTAAATGATTTTGAGATAGCGATGTGTTTATTCGGGTTATGTGTCAAAAATACAACAGAACAAGAAGAATGAGTGTGCTTAAAACCACACGGCTGATGTGAAAACTTCATCAAGGCGAGGTTAATAATACGAAATACACGAGTATAATATTCAGTAACGTATTAAATAAAACGTAAACCTCAACCATCCCCGTATCTAAAATTTCACATTCATACGTCAATTTTCAAAAAATTCTTTCAATTACATTTGACTTTGGATTCGTGATCGGCGATCTAAGACACCCCCGTATCTAAAATTTCACATTCATACGTCAATTTTCAGAAAACTCGTCCGCCATTTTGTTTTTTTTGACATTTTGACTTTAGATTCGTGATCGGCGACCTAAGACACTCCCGTATCTAAAATTTCACATTCACACGTCAATTTTCAAAAAACTCTTCCGCCCTTTTGTTTTTTTGACATTTTGACTTTGGAATTGTGATCGGCGACTCTCAAAACCCCCGTATCTAAAATTTCACATCTATACGTCAATTTTCAAAAAAATCTTCCGCCATTTTGTTTTTTTTGAAAATTTGACTTTGGAATCGTGATCGGCGACCCCCAAAACCCCCGTATCTAAAATTTCACATCCATACGTGAATTTTCAAAAAACTCGTCCGCCATTTTGTTTTTTTTTGACATTTTGACTTTGGATTTGTGATCGGCGACCTAAGACACCCCCGTGTCTAAAATTTCACATTCATACGTCAATTTTCAAAAAACTCTTCCGGCATTTCGTTTTTATTTGACACTTTGACTATGGATTGGTGATCGGCGACCTAAGACACCCGCGTATCTAAAATTTCACTTTCATACGTCAATTTTCAATAATACGAAATACACGCGTATAATATTCAGTAACGTATTAAATAAAAGATATTCGCACATTTATTACATTTACGCGAGCGGCCATTTCGTTTAGTCGGTTCGGACGTATGTGTATGTATAAATAGACGATATAAATACTCGCTTACGGTCCCGCGGTTGATCTGATGGTAACGTGTCGTCTTCATACCCGTGCGGCTCGGGATCGAATCTGTTCTGGAACACGAATTTATTTATTCATTTAAATTTCAATTTAATTGAAATTAAATACTTCTACATATATGATATATTTATTTATCTTGTTCCCTTAGCCGAACGAGCGTTACACATATCCGAGCGTTACATATCCGAGCGTTGCAGTCAGTCTAGTTCAGTGCCTACAATCACCGCAACGCGCCTAAAGAAGTTTACACTTCAAAAATAAATTATGAATGTAAAAATAAACATAAATATTCCAAGAGCAAATAATCACTTCATCTAATTTAATTTAGAATCCCGACAGTGTACAGCAATTTATTCAAAAAATATACAGTGAACCTTTTACATCATGTAATTCTTCTGTCGTGTATTTTTAAAATAAATTACCACAAAATGATTCAACACTTTTTGCGAAATGATTGCCAGGGGAAAAATAACGATGAGAATTAGATTATACCGAAAAAAAAGTAATGTAATTGTCTGGTAAATCGAGCGCGAAGAAAACCATTATTATGATGCGAGTTTACCGCACAATGAACACACAAAAATACATCCACATACACAGACGTTAAAAGTCAATCGGTTTTATTTTTCCGATATCGTAACTCGCGCTATTCGTCTGTTATTCGATTCGATTGTGTTAGCTTTCGGGTTGTTAGCGGTAGAGATAGTAAACTAAATCCGATAGTTCTATTGAAGTCTAACTTCAATAATGAGTAGCGGATGCTGCAGTGCAATTTCCAACCGTTGCACTTTGCATTATAAATAAATCATTTCACATTAAAACCGAACTCGTATAGAGATACGTGCGCTGATAATGTGGGGATGAGTGTGTAATCAAAGTTATAAATGCGTTACTGTAGGTCCGTGAATTGAATTTGGATATCTCTAATTTAACTACTTTCATCTGTTCTATTCGTGAGCTAAGATAATAAACGATTTGCGGCACTAAACTAGAAAAACGTATTTGTTTGTGTCTTGCATAACCCAGGAATGTGGGTAAAGTAGACACTTATTGCAATTGATTTCGTGGTTACCTAAACTCACAATTAACAGCAACGATTACACCTAACAGTCATATACTTTGTCTGATAGAATTTGTAAGAATCCAGTCGGATATAAAAACGGAATTATTAAGATGCGATGCAATAAGATACTTGCATCTCGATCAGTTAAAAAGAAAGTGGTCAACATTTTATTTACTGTGGGAGTTGTTGAGGAAGGAAGGAAGACTATTAATCTCAAGTGGTACACCAAGAAGTGTCTGCCTAGACTTGTTAAAGCATTCAAAACTATTTCTCTTCATTCGGAAAAACCATGGGTCTGATCATGGGTTTTCCCGACGACAACGCTCCGAATAATCGCTCCAACGTCTGTACCGATTATTTTTCATGAAATACGCTTAAGATGCTGGAACATGCACCCTATAAAACAGATCTCATTCCATAAGACTTTGCGCTGTTTTTCAATGTGAAAAACAGAATGGCAGGCGTAATATGACAAGTGCTACCAGCTTTCAGAACAAGAAACATGGTATGCTTGAGCATTCATGGCTTGATACTGAAAAGTGGACATATGCATAATATATGGTGGAAATTATTTTGGCAGATTGTGAAAATTAAAGCTCTTCTGCAAAACTTTTGTAACTCCCTAGTTTTCCAAACCATTACGCCCTCTTTGCAAAGTCAATAGTGAATAGACGACATCAACACATGTTCTTCGGTTTACTGTCATACCAACAGTCACGTGTTTCCAACCCCAACACAATTCAACTTGTTGCAATATCGTCTATATTTGTGGGAACTTCTGCGCCTTGACTACTCAGACAGCTCTTACAGATCAACACCATCTCAGGTCATCTAGGTGTTATTTGTAGCCGACGTTAGTCCCAATTATATTTGAAATTTCTGGTGAAATTTAAGAGATTACCACTGTTATAAAAAGCAACAAAGTAATTCTTGGAAAATAAGCTCTCACACTTTTAAATCATTTAAGTGTATATACACGAATTAATTCGTATATGAATAAATGGTATGAATGCACATCTACGCCAAGCTGGCATTGCGAGCAACAACGTACAGACAGCTGTTTTGATCTTACATAGATCTCATCAGTGTACGAGCGTGCTGTTCACAATGCCTTAAGAACTTGGACTACCTGCATATATAGTCGACTTATGTACACATGCTTATGAAAGATTCTCAGCGACATCTGTCGCACAAGCGCGACAACGCAAGGTAATATTGAACCATCCGCAGTACAACTACTAATCGGGCAACTGTAGATATACTTGCATTCATTATACTATATATGCAGGTGGTCCAAGTTTTTAAGGTATTGTGAACAGCACGCTCGTAAACAGATTATTAAAGCTAAGCTGAAGCTTTTATTAAAAGTCATTGATTTTATGACTTCCATAATTTTGTAGAGGTGATATACAATTTAAACCCTTCAAGGACATAAACACATCTGTGTACGTTTGCTTTCAAGTTTCTCAAGTTCGAGTTACGGCAGATGAATACCTACATGTCAAAATTTGAACTGTAACAGAGTTCATCAAGTCGTGTTGAGATTGAAATTAGGACTTATTGGTGATACAGTAGTAAGATTATGTTGTGGATTAGAAGGGCCCTATCATAAAATATTTTTTGGACAACGTTTTTACTTCAATACTAACAATCACACATCTAAAGAATTTAGATATTCAGGTAGCGGAAATTGTTAGAGCTAATAGGATTCATGTTATACGGAATATTCTCCTATTCTTCGCATTGTTTAAGCTCCACTATTCCTTTATGAGGTTTTTACATGCTGTTTAATTCCACTCGCCATATTCTCTCTTGATTTTATTCAAGTTAAAATCCATTATTCTCCCAGGATATATAATATATGTATTTTTTCTTTACCACTATTTTATTTAAATTTATTTTCTTTCTTGGGTTTGTGGTTTTCCGTTTAATTAAGACTAACACATTTTACTAACGTTTCGATGTATTTAACATCTTTTTCAAAGGTCATAAAACATATAACTCTAAAAACCATTACAAAATATCAGTCTACGGTACAACATGATTTATACTAACAATAATTAAATGTTTATATTTTGAGATTAAAGATATTGGCACCAAATTGTTATTCTTGCAGGTTAAAAGGAATATTCTCCTATTCTTCGCTTTGTTTAAGCTCCACTGTGTTAGTCTTAATTAAAAGGAAAACCACAAACCCACGAAAGAAAATAAATTTAAATAAAATAGTGGTAAAGAAAGAAATACATATATTATATATCCTGGGGAAATAATGGATTTTAACTTGAATAAAATCATGAGAAAACATGGCGAGGGGACTTACACAGCATGTCAAAACCTCATAAAGGAACAGTGGAGCTTAAACAAACCGAAGAATAGGAGAATATTCCTTTTAACCTGCAAGAATAACAATTTGGTTAAAATATGTTTAAACTCAAAATATAAACATTTAATTATTGTTAGTATAAATCATGTTGTACCGTAGACTGATATTTTGTAATGTTTTTTTACAGTTATACAGGATGTTCATTAAACATACGGCAAAAATTCAAGAGGTTATTCCCTGGACTATTCTAAACATATTTTGTCCTTTGATGATTTTTGAAAAGTCGTTTTGTTTCGAAGACATCGAACTTAACATCAGTTTAAAAGTGGATTTCATTTGAATACGTCTCGTGATTGAGTACTCTGTATAAGTCGAATTTGTTGCGACAGATTGACGTTTGACTGTTTGACATGTATTTCCTGTCATTAAAAGTTGAACTTTTGTTAGTGATGTTCAAAGATTACAAAACTTTATATGTAATTTTAGGTAATAATAGTGAAGTTCTACATCATGAATTGCTATACGAACGCTGAGTTGACTGACATGCATTTCATATATGGACTTGATAATGGCAATTCATTACAAGTTAGGGGGTTATCCATTAAACGATATCTTGGCCGTAATGTGCCTGATAGAGAAACCTTCCATAGTATTCATCCACGTCTTCATGAAACATGCACATTGAAATGGAGTGGAGGATCAGGAAGGCCAATCATAGTAAGAAATGTGGAAGCCCAAGAGAATGTGCTGAGCATGATAGAGGAAGATCCAGGTACTTCAACCCTAAAATTACAAATATTTCGTATGTAAGTAATGAGACTTTTTGGAACATTTTTATGGACTATTTGTTGTGCTTATACCACATACAACTCGTTCAGTCACTTCTTCCTGCTGATTTTCCTGCTGATGTTCCTGCACATATTGCATTCTGTCAATGGGTTTTGCACACATTGGTTTAAATCCCTCAATTACTGGCGCTTATTCTTTTACCGATGAAGTGAATTTCTCAAGAAATGTAATAAGGAATTTTCACAATAGCCACGTATATGCTGAAAAAAATCTACATGAGGTATTTGAAGATAGTTTACAAAATCAGTTCTCGTTGAATGTTTGGGTTGGAATTGTGGGTAACTGGCTAATTGGAACGGTATTTCTACCGGGAAGACTTAACGGCAAAGTATATTGCAACTTTTTGAAACAATCCCTACCTCATTTTCTAAAGGATATATCATTGGCAACAAAGAATGCAAGGTGGTTTATGCACGATGGTGCACCAGCGCATTTTAGTGTGGTTACTTGTGAGTTTTTAAACAGAAACATAGGAGATTGCTAGATTGGTCGGGATGGATCTCACTTATGGCCTGATCGATACCCTGGGTTAAATCCCCTAGATTTTTTTGTATGGGGCCATCTAAAGTCATCAGTTTTCCAGTGGAAAATGTGGAAGATTTGAGAGACTGCATAATTGCTGGGTGTAACTCAATAAAAAACGACCTTAGTGTTTTTGTAAAAGTTAGGATGCAAGAAGATTGAATTCTTGCATCCTAACTGGAGGTAGTAATTTTCAACAGTTTTTGTAGAGTACAAAGCTTTATTTATGTAATTTTTGATAATAAAATGTTGTTTTCGTCAAACAATTTTTTCGTCCTATATCTTCGAAACAAAGCGGTTTTTCATAAATCATCAAAGGACAAAATACTCTTAGAATAGTCTAGGGAATAACCCCTTGAATTTTTGCCGCATGTTTAATAAACACCCTGTATATTTTATGACTTTTGAAAAAGATGTTAAATACATCGAAACGTTAGTAAAATATGTTAGTCTCAATTAAAAGGAAAACCACAAACCCAAGAAAGAAAATAAGTTTAAAACATATATTCATATATATTGTCTTTTATATTCTTTAAGAAATAAAACGACACAAGGAGCCTCAAAATGTGATTAGAAGATGCAACAGAAAAACGAAAACCAATGTTGTGATTCAAAGACCACAAGCTGTTATATAGTTAACCGAGTTATGGGTGGGGTAGATTTAGCAGACAGAATGAGCGCCCATTATCCCCATACTAAATATTCTATTCTGCATGCGAATTGTTTTTCACTTCAAAATTTTACGATTACAAGAGCTTGGTTACTATTTCGTAAAGTCAATGTAACTCAATGGAAATGCAAGAGAGGAAAGCCATCACTGGAAGCAATTGCGTCAATGCAAAACAAAGGATGGACCGAAATTCTACTGGAAGTTCGCCGTCGATAAAATCTTTAACGATGTCATGACAAAAATTTCAAACACAAGGCAAGATACAAATGTAGTAAGTCACAGAAAAGCGCCTGTCCTGAATGTATGGAGCCTTTCCATCAAAGCATCCATCACCTGTGTCGAGTCCACAGTTGCGTACAGCCTAAAATTGTTTTGGTGTTTCTTGTTCACTATTAAACGTACTTTAAACAACGATTTTTAAGAACATATTTTAATTTTTCCTTGAAGAAATTAAATAGATTTGTTTCAAATTTAATTCTGTCTTAGCTTATCTATTGTAGCGCTTACAGGATTAGTAAAAAAAAACGATTATCCTTAGAATTGTAACATTTATGTATTTGCTTCATACTCTTAAAGCGGACCTGCATAAACTGGCAGTAAACAAAATGGAACTCGCTTTCAGTTTTCCATACAAGTTTTCATTATGTTCCGTCGACGATAAAAAAATCTAACTCGTCGACATCGTCTAGTCTTTCAGTGCGCAGCAACAAGGTGACGGAAAGTCTTAGAAACTCAAGAAAAAGTCGTAAACTGTATTTGGGGTGAGAATCTTTAAGTACCGTACTTGCGTCATTTCGTATGTAAATTTCATTACGAGGCGACTCATATTGAGCTGCGTCGAGAAAGAGACTGGGCCCGTTCCCGTTTTGACAACAAGAAAGTTATTAATAGGGTCTATTTCGGTCTATTGCACCCTCATAATATCTTTCATTAAGGCAATCTCGACCCGTTCAGGCGTTGAATTGTAAACACTCTTCGTCGATTTAATGCCAGCGGACGTTTATTATTAAGTTTTAATTAGTACTGTATTATATAACGCACACGCGTAGATATATATTTATATAACATACGTTCTCGTATCTGCCGGGTTAAATTGAGAAATTCAATTAGAGTTAGTAATGCAAATGAAGAAATTGATTTTAAAAATGGACGTACACAATGATGAAAATGACGTTATGTATAAGTTATGTAAATTGTTTTAAAAAGATATAATTTGTTTAAGAGCATTTGAATTAATAGATAAGATTAGAAGAAATAGAAGTGGAATAAAAAGAATTACCTAATTGCTTTGTCGTCGCAATATGGAGAATTGAACGTAAATAAGAATTAATACAAGAATTAAATTAAATTTTTTGGCTCTTTATGTATAAGAAACCAACGATATATTTCTTAGAACTGTTTATCCTAAATGTATATCGATGTATAAGTTAAATACTATTTAACCTCAATTTAATAAGTAAGGTGACTCACACATAGCGATCGATATTCTATTAGTTTATTGTTTAAACCTCAAACGTAATAAAAAGGGGTTCTTTGTTTACACAAAGATCGACCGCCAACTAAATGTTAAAGGTGTAAAGTTTAACATATCTTCATATAGAAAGTTATTTTTGTGTGATTAGCGATTAAAGAAGCGACAGGTGTCTCTACCTTCAAAGGAGGACTCCCCCTAAGCACACCGAAAACAGGAAGATTCTCTTCAGCTAGAGAAAGAAGAAAATATATAACATCGAAATCACATGCAAGTAAAACAATGTACTTAAAAAAATGAGGTGAGAGCAGTGACTTTCTATGTACGTTTCAAAATATATAAAAGTATATTAAAATTAAGTTTTAAATTCTTTATCTTCTTAATGAAATATATTTCTGAGTGTTACTTTCGCTCTGAATTTTAACAATTCTGTTATACAGAAATTATCCTAAATCGAGATCAACATATCGTTATTCTCTCTCTAATTTTTGCAAAAACTGCTATTCGTTTAGAGTAAAAGTGTTATTTCCGATCCGAATTTTAAATTTTTTATACAAAAATTATTTCAAACGCAGCTCAAAATTCTTTTGTACTTTACTAAATTTGTATAGCATGCATAATTTGTGAGGTATTTGCAAAAAAACTGCTTTTTGATCAGGCAAAAAGAATTACTTTCGATAGCAATTTCGATTATTTTTGTTTAAAATCTTTCTAGAATTCACATTTTAGTAGTTTCGTATTTTTTAGGAATAGTCGATGAAATATTGGTAAATTTAGATTTTTTCACTGTAATAAACTTCTACTTCTAGTCTACCGATTTCACTGAAAATGTAATCAGTTCCAAGAGAAAGATTATACTAGTAAATATAAAGTTTGGTATTGACAGCGTTAGCCGTTTGGCCGTATTCGTGGTTACACACAGAGAGACACAAACGCGCGAGCACATACACACTCAGAGAAAGATATAGAGAGAGGATTGCAAAATACACTTTTTCAGGAGATTTAAAAAATCTCAAGGTCGAAAATTTTCGCCGCACTACTTCCTTATACTACGTATAAGAAAGTAAAAAGAAACAAACACTCACAAAATTATTTGTACAACTTTGAATAATCTAGGAATATTAATACATTGCAAACACAAGGTTAGCACAAACACACCAAGGTACTCTAGGTTGGCGAGTCTACCTTAGACATATGACAGAGACAAGACCATCTAAAAATATGAGAATGTAAAATAATATTATACAGGAATTTTCTGAAAACATAACTGTTTTTGAATTATTTTGAAAGAATACAGTTTATAAGATTACATAAAAAATATATTCAATAATTACGAAATAGTTTTATTTCGTTTGGAAGAAACATCGTATGTGAAATATGGGACGTAAACGACAAAGGTCATTAAATTTGTAATTTTCAGATCTATTAAAACATCAATAAAAACTAAGAATTAAAAACTCGTTAGATATTTATTGTTTCTATTTTTAAATTGACTGACAAACACAACCTTGTAGTTAAAAATAATATGAAAAAGCAAGAAGTAATATTAAAGGCAAACAATACGTGTGCCAATTTTTCTTGCTCCAGCAGTCTTAACTGTTTTATCGTATATTCTTCGGAAAAATATAAAATGTCGTGCGCTTCTTTCTCGACAAGTTTTTAAATTAACTAATTAATTAATTTTAAAAGTGCACTTCCACCTTTTCTATGTTCTTTTCAATTAAATTAGTATTAAAGTGAGAGAGGGTGATTTCCAATTGCTTTCCTTTTTTAGCAAAACTGAAGATACGACGCTTTACCTGATCGCGACGCTTAATGAAAAGGTTATCTGCTATGTATTGAAAGTTGCCAACATAGAAACACAATCCAATTAAAGTTAACGAGATGCGAGATGCTTTTGAAAGGTTTGCCGTGGATGGCTACGGAAAAAACGCCGGATGTGGTAGTGGTAAATACGTATGTTTGTGTTTCGCAGGCAAGTACTGTTTCTTTTTTAGATTTTTTAGGAGCTAGTTGATGAGAAAATTAAATTTATTCAATAGAGTTCTCCCGTAATTTTGAACGAAGTTCCAAAAGAAATACATATTGCCGTCATCTTTATATTTTTAAAATTATAAAATTTATTAAATAGTTAAGTTATAAAAAATAAGAACATCAATTTTTATTTTAAAAGCTTATTTTTAAGATGTAGGCAATAAGTTAAAAGGATTACAACAAATAAAAATGGGTTGCCTAACCTTTGAGGGGCAATGTCATTAAGAAAATGTAAATATATATAAATTAAGCTTAAATAAATATTAAAATTTTAAATATTAGGCAAAAGACAAACACAAAATAAATAAAATGAATTCTATATTTAAAGAGAGTAAATCAAGCAAGGCCACATTCGGCATGCCCGAGATGAAAACACAAATTCAAATGTATAAAATGTAATCTTAGACATGTACAATAATCATAATTCATAAGAGAGTTTTATGATCATATTTAAATGTGTAGTAAATACCTGATTCTTATATCTAAAAACATTAAAGGATATATACGGAAACGACACATTGATAAATTTTATGTGTTGATAAATGCAAAAGTCAAAATATATTTAAGAAGTTTTGTATGCATAAACACATAGGCTTCAAAGATATCAGAGCAAATCATGTGTAGTTTTTAAAAAACCTGCAACGAAGAAATAACATTAATATTGTTTGTAGTTGTCTGCAAATTGACATACTAGAAGCAGAGAAAATTTGGATAGACCTGGGAAGCAGTATGGTGGCTGCAAGTACTCTTTGTAATACAGTTTTCATGAAGAAAATTTCAGTTGTACATAACGTGTTTCCGATGGTATCCAACAAAGGTATGTACAAAAAGAAGATAAGAATAACTTTAATTAATGGGAAAAAGAAATATATATCTAACAATGAGAGATACCTTATCCAAATATAAACTAATTAAGAGACACACCAGAGTAAAAGAAGAAAGATCACTGCTTGAACTCACAGGAATAAATGAAATGCTGTTAGGGAATAGACTTGGTAAAGATATAATAATTTATAATGCATTCTCAGCTTTCATTACAAATATTTATGCAATTCTGGTAATGTAAAGGTCACAGCAATATGTTAGAATTTACTTTATTTTATGTAAATAGAAAGTTGTGGTATTGATAATAGAAGAATTTAACACAATAATTATAAAATAAAAAAATAAGGTGAAATTCTTACACAGAAGTTCTAAATTAAGTTTTAGCCACTTTTATTCTCTTAAGAAATGTGAGAGCAATGCATCATTTGCAAGATACAAGGGTGATTCTCCTGGTATTATCTTGACTACTTAGAAAAGGGGAAAACAATATGTGGGGAGTATTATGCCAGTTTATCGCAACAATTAAACGGCAAAATCAAAGAGAAAAAGTGAAACCTGTTCAAAAGTCTGCAATTGCAATGGTAAAAATTCATGACTTGGGATTTCAATTAGAGCTTCATTCGCCCTATTCCCCATATTTGACTCCCAGCGATTATTATCTCTTTCCAAACCTGAAGAAATCTATCAGCGATAAGAGATTTTTGTCTAATTCTAAAGTAATCGCTGCTGTAAATAGCTATTTCGAGGACTTGGATTCATCTACATGCAATGAAGGCATTACTATTCTGAAAAATCGTTGGAATAAGTGTGTTCAGCAAACAGGAGATTATCTTGAAAAAAAAATGTATTTTTCAAAAAAAAGTGTTTTCTTTGTTGCCACATAGTTTCCGTTGTATCTTTTAGTATGATGTATATAGCGGTTGAACTGAAAAAATTATTGCTTGCTACTGTGACCACTACATTATCGTTTCATCGAACAATTGTTAGATTAGAGTTTTTGTCGTAATCATGTGAACCTCGTTCCTTCTTAGACTTAAGTTTTACACTCTCTAATGGACAACTACTTATTCTGTCGTCTCGTATTGTTCCCCCTGCAAAATATCCTTTACTGTGAAGTGTACTAAATTATTCGTACGACGACGAAAAGAAATTATCAAAGAAATGCGTTGGGTTCTTTTACTATAGCTAAAAGATCTATTACAACTTTACTTCCTAAGCCAAGTGGCAATTTATCTTTAGCAGAACTTGCGCCTGCATACGGTATAAATGCAATTACCATCATAATAACAAAATACGGCACATCTGTTCATGAAACGACAGATTATACGAAAATATGCCGTAATGCAAATGAAGTATATTTATTATGTCAAATAAAGGACAAATCTTGGAAAATTTGTCGTACCTCTCTAGGTTTGTATTATCTGAAAGATGTAAATTCCGTTTTATATCCCTGAAAGTCATCCGACGCATACACCTTTACCCTCGTCTTTGGATCAGTATATATCAACTTGTGGTTCTACGTGATAATCAGACAGAATTAGTGTATTCGGCCAACGTTGCGTTTACCCACCATTGACTTTTGAAACAGATTTTGAAAAGATATTCCTATTTATCACCACAATAACGACATAATACGTTATATAAACGATCTACAATATAGGTACATTGCATGCGAAAGTTTAAAATGTGCTTGCGTGCATGTATTTTATTTAGTTTATAGTATCGAAACATGATAACTAAAAAATTCAATATTTACATTGGAATAAAGAAATAAAAAAATACGATAAGAACAAAGTGTTACAAACTGAAAAATAGTTTAATGTTTATAAAAACCAGATTTCAACATTTTATCAAAATATGATAATAGTAAATATGTTTTAAAAAAATATTACTTTGTGGTGCGTATACGCACCATCGGCTGAAAATAAGTTAAATCAATTCTATAATTTAACTTAAAACACTACCATTCTATATGGGCTCTAAATTTTTACTGTGGGATTAACTCATTATAACCTGTACATTTTCGCTGGGAGTATATTCGAAGAGTTGTATTATAATTAGTCACATGGTAAAAGTTTTCACTATTTTGATGTACCTGCACATTTTAAAAGTTAGTTTAGGAATTATTGGATCATACTACGATATTCGAGTACCTACTGGTATATTAGCTTGGAAATTCAAGGATTATATAAATTGTGAACAACTTTAAGCAGAAAATCATGTATGTGCACAAATTCAAAATTATGAAATGCCAAAGTTTCAAAAGTATGCAACTTTATTGCACATAATGGACTGCCGTTGCCATTTCGTGTGATTATAAACTCTCATAAACAATGTTCAGTACCCTGTACATAATTAAAATAGTTGGCAGTGGAAAAAATAATAATTTAATTAAGCCGATTCGTTATAATATTCATACATAAGTGACCCAGAGCATAATTGGCAAATTATGCATTCAGCAACGTCGGTTTAAAGTATCAACAGATGTTAATCCTTTATACATACATACATACATTCATCTCAACATTCATGTATACTGTGTAACATTAACAAGCCAGATGATGTTGTCCAATTATAACTTTTGCACGCCTTTACGGAAAATTCATTAATTTTGTTTAGAGTATTCAACACGGAACTCTGACCCTACATAACCTCACTCCACAAACATCACATCGACGTACACTTAGTTGTAAAAAAAAGTTTCCACTAAAATTTCGAATCTCTAACTTATTATGAAGGCTAAAAAGTATTGAGTATATAGAAGACGGAAAGTAAACAGAATATATTTAAATGGCTCCATTGATTCACAACGCGCATATATAAAAGAAATTTACTGTTTCTAGTATTCATTTGGGTTATTTTGTAAATAATAATACGTAATACATGCAACATTTTCTACAAGACTAAACTGAACGAACTTTAGTTACTGAACAAAGTAGTCAGTAAACAGATGATTCTTTCGATGTAAGGTAAAAAAAATCGCAAAAAGAATGAATGGGGAATTGGTCACAGCCATTCCAGAAGCCACGAGAATTATCGCGGACATAATGATGTGTATAAAAAGCGGTCTCCAGACGAAGGAGGGGATTATTATTAGTTCAGTTAGTAATGTGAACATCAGATATAAAGTAATAAATATAAATTCAGTTATAAATATAAATAAGTTCTAATACATACTTTTAGTACATTTAAGCGTATTATTAATAAATCATTGTTAGTGTCTTCATCGTTTTGTTACTGTTTTTAATATCGCCTAGTTTTATTTATATATCTCAACTAACGAAGGTAATAACGTTAACATTTTGTTGATTACTCCGGAAAAAGTGCGCACGATAAGTTTGTCGGGAATGGTTTTCTATTATCTTTTGTTTTGTTATATTATTTTTTAGGTTTTGTGTAAATATATTGTAACAATACCTTTAATAAATAAAGTGTATAATTACATTCAGGTAAATTCAAAATCTTTATTATGACTATATGACTGATTCCTGTATTAATTTCCTTTAACTAGAAAAATTATGAAAATATAATGTAATATTTTTATCTATTCTCTGTTTATCTCAGGTTTTATATTATTACGCCCATAACTAACTCAGATAATGTTTATAACAATTAACATTTCAATACTTACATTTAACTAACTTCACTTTATTCATAAAGATCGAACAGTTGCCTATTCATAAGTTATTCAAAACCAATAAATGTAAAGTGACATTCGTATATTTATTTTCTTATAATTTGTGAATTATATTTCCTATACCGGTAATATTCAAGCGATTAATTATATGTGTATTAAGTTATCTTAAAATATCACTTTAAATGGATACTATTTCAAGGTATGTACTAAAATATCTCTCTAATAATATAATTTATTACTGACATAGCTCTTCCTATTTGTAGGTTATAATCCTTAATATCATTTATTTCACAACAGAATAATATCAGATTCTTTCTAACATACCAAATAAAAGAAATATCTCCAAAATATTTGTTTAATGAACAAAACAGTTATAATTTAATGTTGGAAATTTATAACAATATTAATAAAAGAAAAACATATGTGAAAATTTCAAGCTTGTTCAACCAACTTATTAAGTATTTTTGGATATAAGAATTTAGCTGTAAATGCACTCAAATATGAAAGAATTTTGACTATTTTTAAAATACTGTATTGTAACTTATATATTATCATATACACACAAACTTATTACGTATTTGGGTTGCCAATCAGTTTCTTTTCCGTAAAAGAAAATAGTTTTCTAATTATGACACATTCTGTGTATTCTAAAAAATTAATAGGACGTCAAAAATTAATGCTGTGAATTAGAGATTCTAAATATCTGTGATTTATAGTCATTTCCAGTAAATTGTAGAATAAATTATGTGTTTTCAAACTCTTAGATAAATTATACTCTATATATAATTACACATATACAAATTATTTCAATTAACAATACGACCTGTCAGATTTTATATACCGGCATTCTTTCTTGTGCTCCAATAATAGTATATTACATACCAAGGTTGAGAAGATGACTATTATTGCCCGAGTGGCGAGATTAAATTCCGAGGCGCAAAGCGCCGAGGAATTTAAGCCACAAGGGCAATAATAGTCTTCTCAACCGTAGTATGTATACTATTTTTTGTACCAGTAGTCTAATTGGACCTTAAAACCTTAATAATTATGAATAAATTTACTCATATATGTAAGAATGCCCTTGTAATAAAACTTCATGTAAACAAATAAGTAGGCTATATTTTGATGTTTACAAATCAGTTTTGACGTAAATGCTGAAACTAAAAGTCAAGTATTTTTTAGATTATTTTTCATTCCATTTATAATGTCTAAAGAGTTTAGATGTACACCACCTGAAATGCGCGAGATTGCAGAACAGGCAGCTGAGAACTTGCTTCCGCATAAATCTAATCACAATCACTTATACATGAAAACATTTACAGAATTTAAAAAATGGTATAATTCCAAATATACAGTAGTAACTTCTGAAAACGTACTTCTGGCTTATTTTCATGAATATTCAAAAAATAAAAAAGCCTCGACTTTATGGGCGCAATATTCAATGTTGAAAGCTACACTTGGCCTAAAAGAGAATATTAACATATCAAAATATTTTAAATTAGTTGCCTTTTTAAAAAGAAAAACTTAAAATTATAAGCCCAAAAAATCATTAGTATTTACTCGAGGAAATTATAAAATTCTTTACTGAGGTACCCGACATATATGTTACATTGCAACTAAGATAGTATGTTTATATATTAATACTTTGAAATTATTGATAATTTATATCTCTGTAGACTGGTCTTGTAATTGGTGTTGCTGGTGCATGCCGAGGGATGATTTGTGTAATTTATTAATTTCTGATGTCATCATGAGAGATAATTTAATTGTTATTCACATCCACAATAGCAAAAATGGTACGTCTCAAAAGTTTGTAATAATGGAACCACTTTGTAGCTAAAGGTTATATCGAAGATTCCCTAGTAAATAAAAAAAATATAGAATGTATGTTAGAAGATCTACCTACATCTACTTACGCAACCACACCTGCAATATATACAGGAATTTTCAATATGAATTAAATAATTATTTGCATCTGTAATAGTTAGGTGATATATTGATTCCATATTATACTATCATACATATTTTATGTATTAATAGACAAATGCTTTTTTTTTTTCATGTAAACAACAAAGTATTGTTAGAAAATATAAAATTAATAGCAATTGCTAAATAAACGTATATTATAATTCTGGTATTGTTAACCTAAAATTGTGCCTAAAATAGAGTTATTTATTTTGACGGTTCACAACTTGACATACTACTACTACTACAAGCATGAGTGCATGGTTGCGGCATTCGTTTTATTTGTTTTCATTATTTCCCTAGGTCAATAATGGCCTCATTATTTACCTCTTATTAGTTCCAGGTCGTGAAATGTTATTTCGTGGCGCTTTGTTACGTGTAAAAATGCTATGATTTTTTACTACTGGTACAAAAAATTTCTTTATAGTTCTTTGACGAAATTTCCTGGCTACGATGATGTGTTCCAATTCTTAATCTGTCTGTCCGGGATACTAGGAATGTGGATTGTTATTATGATGTACCTTGGATTATTTCTCTGTTTCACTGGAACGTTTGAACCTGCATTGAACCGCTATCCTGTCGTACCTCAGATATTGGTATCCCCTGGAATACTCGAACCTTGGATGAAACTGGAATCTCGAACCGTAATTGGAATATCGGACTATGGACTGCTAATATGATGAATCTTGGATTAATCTTCTGCTTGGATTAAAAAACTAGGACCTGGATAGTATCGCTATTCGGTACACCTCAGATATAATTATCACCTGGAATCTTGAACCTTGGTCTGCTTATATGATGCTTTCCTTGCTGATTATTGAAATTCTTCTCGGATTTACATCAATATGGTAAGTATTTTTATCTATATGCTTGATTAACAAATTATTTATAACTCACTTCTCGTATTTAGTTCATAAAAGTAATTCCTTTTCTTTCAATCCTTTTTTAATATCACCGTATAAATAAATTTGTATTATCCTAGATAACAAATTTTATTCTCCTAAAAAAAAATAACTTTCTTCTCCACGTAAACTAGGGTGAAACCACCAATGAATGAACACTTAAGAGACGAAGCCAAGACATTTAAATAATTTTCGGTGTTCTGGTTGATCAAGTAAAGTTTTTTATGTGTTAGTAGGTTGCTTAATAGTTGTTATTTGCAATTATGCTTCAAAATTACGTTTTCACTAAAAATTTGGATAGAAATCACGAAAAATCTTCAAGAAGTGCAAAAAACCCACTAAATGAACACATGCCACCAATAAATGAACATATTTTTCCAGTTAATGAACATACAGATTTCTACATATCCTCATGCAAATTGGACAGAAAAATAGGATATAACAAAGATTTTAAAAGAAAAAAAAACAGGCCTAGGTATTTTATTCTTATCGTAAACAAAACTACAAAAATAAAAAAATAAATATTTTTTTTTTCACAAAAAGATGAAGTTTTAAAATGACATTACCTACCAAAATTTATTGCTCGCAATAGATAGGTCAACGGAAACTGTTTAGGTATTATTCATTAGCATATTTTTTCATTTCTGGTACAGAGAATAAATCGTTCGATGCCTGGGGAATGTTTATTTTTTCTTTGATAGATTTAAATTTATACCAAAGCACATCCCTTTTCGATGGCCATTTAAATTTATCGTCTCCACAAGGCCACATAACTGAAACTTCGTATTCAGCTTTTCTTATATTTTCAATAACACCCGGAAAATGTGAATTTTCATATTGCACAATAACATAGTCACCAGCGTTATATTTACTGTCACTTAATATTTCTTTTCTATTATCTGTTGGATTTTCTTGCCAACTTTCTCCTTCAATTTCGATGACATTTTTTTTTACTCGTACATGAGTTTTCATTTTCTTGTCCAAAGTAGGACCAATTTTATCATCAACAGAAACCTTTCTTTTTTGGGTCTTATCTTTTTTAGTATTCGGTTCTAGCTTCCTCTTTTTCCTAGCTTCACGTTTTTTCTCAATTAATCTTTGTTTCTCAAGACGCTCAGATTCTTTCTTTTCCTGAATTTCTTTCCATTTCTTGGACGTTATAGCATATGGCATTCTAACTTTGTTTTCTTTTGACTTCTTTTTTGTATTACTGTCATCAAGTCTGGGCCATGAGAGATGTTTAGTCCATAAATCATTTACTGAGGAACTTTCCGCATTCTCGTTTTCTTTTCCTAATTGATCTTTTTCCGGTGTTGTATTTGGTTTATCTATTTTTTTCTCGACCAAAAGTAAATTAAAGTTCACGTTATTTTCTTCTTCTAGAAGTTCATCTGAAGATTCTTCCTCTTCAGTAACAACATTATTGTCTTCGTTTTCAGCGTTTTTATCAGTACTTTGTGTTTCTTGTATTACTTTTTTCTCTTCCACTTTTTTCATTTGACACTCTTCCTTCTCTAACTGGAAATAATGTGCTTCTCCCGGTAATTCTAGTTCTTCATTTTTTTCAATTTTCTTTTCTTTTTCTTCTTGTTTGTCATCTTCAAGATTGCTGTTTGCTCCTCCAGCTTCCACTCTTTCCGCGTTATATCTTTCTCTTTCTGCTTTTACTGTTTCTTTTTCTTCTGAAGTTGAATTTTCTTTCATACAAGGAAGTTGAGTAGGAGTATTTGTATTATGGGGCTTTAGAATTATGTCTTGCAAAATATGATTTTTTTTCTGTTCACTTTGTACAGGATTAAAAAGATCAATATTTTCAAAAGTATCGGAAATGTCAAAATCATGTAGACTGTTATCATAATTGTTCTCACATGCATTGAATATATCAGATGGATGAAACAATACACCGTCTATTTCCATTGGCATACTTTGTATATCCAAAACACTGGATAGATCGCTACTGGTGTTATCATTTAGGTTTTGTAGTCTTATCATACTTCTTTTTTTTATTTTCGTATAAATTTCTTTAAGTTCGTTATTTCCTGTGCTTCCTAAATTCTCCTGCCCGATTACATAATCCAAAACTCTTTTGGCCATTTTATAATCATCTGCAGTTGGTGACTGACTGGACACAGGAACTGATTCTTCTGAGGTCAATTTATATCTAACGGGCATACACTTTGAGTAATCTATCGAATTTGGGTCGAAAGGAAACAGGCCACAAACTCTAAAGGCATTTTTTATGGTGTCAGTAGATATCATATCGAAGGCCGTTTTAAAAATAGCTGTGAAATTTGTTTTGTTTATGGGTACTTTTGGCTTTTCAGATCTGTGACTTTGACATGCTTTCTTCCAATAGGTTTTAAGTGGTTTAAATATAGCCACGTCGCAAGGTTGAATGATATGCGTCGCATTCGGGGGGAGACAGTAAAGATGAATTCCTTTTTCTCTGCAAAAATCTGCCAATTCTATACTTAAATGACTCTTATGTCCATCTAAAAATAAGATGACTGGAAACTGTACTTTTTTATCTAGCAACCAGGGATGAAGTACGTTTGCAACATACTCGTAAAAAGTACTAGAAACCATCCAGCCTGTATCCGAACGACCAACCGCCCAGCCATCGAACATATTGTTGATAATATGAGTAGGTAATCTTTTGAATGGAAAAATTACCATCGGTGGTAATCGTTCCCCGTTAGCATTAAAGGTGCACAGCACAGCAATGCTTTCTTTTTCTGAACCTGTGACCACTTCATAAAAATTTTTCATGTTTTTAGGACCTAGCAGTTTTCCACTCTTTGGGCAAGTTTGTACACCGGTTTCATCGCAGTTCATAATTCTGCTTGGATCTTCCATCATTTCGAAGCAGTTATTTTCTCTTAAAAATATTTCAAGCTCACTAAACCATTTCCTTATGCTCTCTAAACCATTTTACCCCAGGTCTAGAATCAGTAAATGGATTTGGTCTCTTGCTGCTCTTTAAAATTTTTTGCACCGAATCTCTCACAGCATCAGGATGCAGAGGAAAACCAACTTTGGCATTTTGTAGAAACCATTCTTCAATCTTATTTTCCTCTTGCTCGGTCAGAACTGTCGGAGGACCCATTTTCCGTTGCCCTGGGACCTTTTCTTTTAATTTGTTGTGCAATGTGCCCTTTGGAATTCCATAATCTTTGTGAGCTTTATTTAGTGATATTTTACCCTCTCGGATTAAATTTAATGCCTCTTGTAATGTGGCTTCTGTGTAACAGAATCTTTGGTAACGTTTTGGCTCCATTGATTGCAGCAATTTTTATCTAGAGGTAGGAAACATAATAATTACAAAAATAGAAATACCTGTACACGTATTTAAGTGCCGAATTTAATTAAAAGATATTAGATTACACAGTGTTCATTTACTGGTAACATAGAACTAGTCAATGAACAGCCTGTGCAGGCTTGTTTTATACCCCGTTCATTTACTGGAAATCGACATTTCTTACATATAAACAAGTTGAATAAGGATGAAGTAACTTTCACACTGTTGGGATTGCATGCTAAAATGAGACAAAAGTAATGGCGCGAAATACCAGTAAATGAACACCTGTTCATTCACTGGGTATAAGCAAAATCTATATACCAGTGAGATGAACACGCATTTATTAATTTTGGAAACAATTCTAAGATAACATTTCTATTCAAATTACTCTGAAAAACTATAAGACACCTGTCAAAATCATAATCTTGTCGCTTCCGTTCAAAACTATTCAGATAAACCTTATTCTATAAACTCACCTTAGCGGCTTCTGTAAACAAAATCTCAACGCAGTCGTTACCACCACAACGCGCATGACCATTGAAATTTTTTTACGCAGAGGTTAAAAAGAAGGCGCCAAATGAAACAATACAATATGTAGTTCAAAGATGGCAGCATCATTATCGAAAAAGAAAACTGTAATTTGTTGGTAACAAAGCTTATTATAAGTCTTTTTGGTGTAACATGCTCATTTACTGGTGGGTGTTCATTCATTGGTGGTTTCACCCTATTACACTATTATCACACTTTTACGTTATTTTAGATACATTTAATATGCGTTTATCGGAGAGAAACTTTGTCTTTCCGAGAAACACAACCGCTTTTCTCAACAACAAAAAAACTTTTTATATTTTTTTTTATTTATCCCTCATATCCTTGGCAATAATTCATTAATTCTCAACATCCAATGATCTTTATACACACATTTTATTAATCCAATACATATTTTAATTTGTGCTTGAATATTTAAAATACCTTTTTAAATTCCAAAAATTTATCATTTTAATTCTTTACTTTATTTTTAAAAACTTTTAATACGCTTCGGCAAATGAATACCCATTACTATCACATAATTATTTAAATGTCAAAATCTGACACATCTCAAATTTGAATCTAGGCGCGCAAACTATACATCATTTTATTGCATTTATATTTCAAAATTCACACTAATTATCACTACTTATCAATAGTGTTAATTAAACAAGCTTTTACAAAATAATATTTCATATAAAAATACATCAAGTAATATTTAAATCTCTAATTTTAGAACTGGACAAAATCAATGCAACAATGTAACCTGATAGGCAACCACCTATGCACGATACATGAAGATAACAAGAAAATATACATTTAACATTATCATAATTGGTTTAAGTATAACTCAAATATTCCAACAGCTATTTATTTAATTAAAATTCGATCTACTAAACATTTCAAACTTTCATTCTTTATTCTCACTAAAAATCCATATACAGTATGGTTGGTTAGTACCAGTACATTTCCATATAGTATTGTTGGTTGATCTGGTGAACTACCACAATATTATCTCCTTAGTCAAAACTTCACCAGACGAAAACTACTCCCTCATACTAAGAAAACACGACACAACCGTTATTATAACCAACCTGTCGCTGATCGATAATGCAGCGGCGATTCCAAGAAAGTAGTGGAGCAGTAGTCATCATCAAAGCAGATCATATCCCCAGACGTATCTAATAAATTGACTTACTGTGCGGGCGAAGGATAGCCGTCTTCTAACCCCCGAAGTCATTAGACCTGATTGTTTGGAGTTGTCTTAATGAACTTGGTCGGTCTGTGCTGCATACCCACGATAAAAACCGAAGGAAATTTGAATAATCCTTTTATAGTTGCGAGAAAGTAAATGAAGCCAAGTTCAGCTGAATATAACCGTGTTTTAATGTAAAAATTGGCGTTAATTATATTTTCAGTACAGAATTTGATTTTGTAATTACTGTATTCAGTAATGTCTAGAAGAAGAACCACGATTTCAACTTTTTTTTTAGCAAATAAACTTGAAAACTTTAGTAGATTACATGCACCTAAGAATTTGCATTTCCAATAAAGAATCTGCGATATAAAAGAATCTGTGTCTGTGGGTCTCTGTGTGTGTGACCACGATAGCGGTCAAACCGCTGTAGATATCTATTCCAAATTTTGTATTTACGTGTATAATCTCTGTCTTGAGATATGATTAGTTTTTCAGTAAAATCGGTAGACTGGAAGTAGGAGTTTACTTCTGTGAAAAAATCGAATTTTGCAAATATTTCGTCAATTACTAAGTTTAAACAAATTTATAAAGAATTCAAATGTACTTAAAATTAAATTTTAGAAAAATTGTAGTAAAAAAGTTTTTCGAAATTCCTACTGGAAGTAGGTCTTTTACTCTTATCAAAAATCAGTTTTTTGCGAATATCTCGCAAGTCTTGCTTTCTAGGCAGGTACATTACGAGTATAAAAGTATTTAAATCATAATTTTAAATATCTTTCGTATAAAAAAAATTTGAAAATTCGGACCGGAAGTAACACTTTTACTCTTACCGAATAGCGACTTTTTGCAAATATGTCGTATATATTTATTTATCAAGAGTACAAAAGTATTTAGAGTTAGATTTGCAATGTTTTATGTACAAATGAAATTTCAAAATTTGGACCGGAAGTAGCACTTTTACTCTTAGCGAGAAGCACTGTTTTTTATATCTTGCCAAGTATGCATTCTATAGAAATTTATTAAGAGAATAGAAGTATTTAAAATAGGATTTTGAATAATTTTTGTATAACGTAGTACTTAGTATTTAATATGGTTTGATGTGCCGCTTTTCATTGCACGAATTGGAGTAGCAAGAAGAGTGCAAAGCAATTAGAGGCATCGAAAAGGAAAATTATCTTTCCACAATTGTAGGTAGGTATATAAAGTTATTAATTTCATCAAAAATTTGGTAAATATAAATCTTTCAACATTGAAAATTGTTGATTATAGGATATAAAAAGAGCCCATTAGAAGGAATCTGCGGTTAAAGAAATTAGGCAAAGTTGGGTTCCAAAAGAAAGTAGTATACTTTGGTCTAAGTGTTTTGGGAAGAATTGCCATTATAAATATACTCTAACTACTATGTACCTTAGTGAAGTGCTATACAAATATAAATTGTGAAGCAAGTGCATCATTTTCTTTGGTTACGGTGGAATTGTTTATTAAATATTTGTAGCAGCGAGTTCAAATTTTCCATCAATGGAACCATAAGAACTTGACGAAAAGCTTTTATATATTATTATATTGTAAATTAAATCATAAAATCAAACCTCATATATGTAAATTCAAGCCACTAGTTATATGTTGATGTATTTAGATATATTACTAATAAATATATATGTATATAAATTTGCTGATGTGTAAGTTGTTTATACTATTGCCAACCTAAGTAGGTACACACATTCTTAATTATTATATTTCAGTTTTACATGGAGTAAATATTAAGTGAATATTACAGTTGAATGACACACATTTCTATGCTTGCAGAACTATTAATTGTTCTGAAAGGCATCTTTAAATTAACATTTTTACTCAGTTATGTATTGAAAGTTTACGAGCAACTTGTGGGAACTAGGAAATATTTATTTTTAGAAAAATCTATAAATTGTTTCTTTAAAGTATAATTATTAGGGAAGTAGATTTCATCTATAAACAATTGAAAAATAATAATATTCGAATTTAAATAATTTAATAAATTTTAATACATGTGAACACTTAACGGTATGCATTCCGCCAAGATTTAATAATTTCTACCCTGCCCGTACCTCAACTAGACTTCACTTTTTTTTGTCTACAAACTGACATTATGCTCTCTCTATATATCTTACTTTGAGGTTCATACCGTTTGACTGAAATAAAAGTAGATATAGGGAAACACAGACACGCACACATGTGCATGCAAACATGAAATGGAGGGGTACGATAATAGGGGAATACAGATGAGTTCATATCGGGACACCGGGTACCGAGACCGAGGCTTCAGTGCAAAACGTTGAAAGCTAGTATGCAGACGTTTGCTTTAAGGAATTGCTCCGCTATTTTGGTAATTGATGTACCTATAATGTATTAACATTGAACTGAAACAAAACTATAAAAATTGTAACTAAAATAAAATTCTCACATTTAAAACGAAACAAAATATTATAATGAACTATACAAATAAATTTTGCACGTCTTTGTACGAATTATCCTTCGCATACCATAACACAATCTGTATTTTTCCTCGACAGCTAAGGGCATTTTATTTTAATATTTGCGAGTTTGCTCAGACACAATGTAAGTTCACGCTCTAAAGATACGGAACGAATGCCATGTGCGCATGGTGTTCGCGCTCTCGGTCTCCCCACACCACCGGTCTTATGGTGGTGTGGGTAAACCGAGAGCCACATTCTTGAACTGTTGTATACATACATACATAGGTACATGTTTATGTGTGTGTATTTGAAGATGCATATTAACTTTTAAATACGACAATCTGTATATGTTTTATTTCAGTGCCATCTTCGACCTGGAAACTTTAAGATATCACGTTATAATAAATGACATAAAGGCATCATAATTTGAAGATTTTAATATGCAGGGTTAATCTATTATGCAATATATGTTGCTAATGCGTTTAAAGGCAAACAAATATAATGGAATTAAATGATTGTTCTCATAATCATTGTAAAATGTCAGCAGCAATCAATCTACGATATAAATATTACGTCGGTACGTTAGCAAAGAATGAAAGCACAATTACATTAACGGCACCCAGCACAAAATTATACAATAGACATTAATTTACTTTCTGCGCTGTATGTGTTCAATATCACTGCCGTCGTGTACACGATAACAATATGTAACTGTGACGAGGTATTTGTTGCGCTACCTTTTGCAACGTTTTGTGTGTAACGCGTCAAACAAACTAATTACACCTTTTATTTGAATAATTGATATTTCGCGACTAAAGTGTTATGTGTTCGCGTATAAAGCCCAGTCTATTACCATGAAATAATGAAGGTGCACCTGTGTGTAAACTGAATTTCATGTATACTCTAAAAAGTAATTTTAATCCAGCGATAGCACAGGGCGAAAATTAATATTTAGTTTTCTTCAAGTGACTAATTACTAATCATTGGTATTATGAAAGACAACACAGTTTATTAAAGTAGAGTGTAATTGTTTACTATAGAAAATAATATTTAATAGTGGTGTTTGCGTATACTGTATAACTCGGCTGTGATACTTCGGTTCTTCGCTATAAGGGAAAAGAACTATTGAATACTGTTTTGAATAAAACAATTACTTTTTATTCTGCGACATAATAATAGCTGTTAGGTGACTCTTGCTCTTTCACGGGAGTAAGTACGGGATAGAGATAGGACCGTGCAACGGATGATGTTTCTCTAAATTGTGCAACACCCCGTATAGGTAGCGCGATCGGACCGATCGTCCCGTGAAGGGGAATGTCCGAGCTAATTACCGTAAAAATTTCGCCTTTATAGCTCTGTCCGATCGCTGGATATTTACGGACAAACTTAAAAGTTGCGTTTTCGACGTGCCCGATTTTCTGAAGGTATCTCATCTGAAACGATTGTATAACACGCATAGGGAAAAGTACAGTTAAAAAGCCCGTACTTTCTGCTTTTCAACGCGCTCAAATACATAATATATAAAAGCCATTCGTCGAGCTATACCCTAAAATTCACGAATTGGGGAGCGAACGAAAGTGTCACGCTACGGGGACTACGCTCCCATGCCCGGTAGGTTATTTTTCATGTCTCCGATGAGAGACCGAAGCCCCGAAAGGAATTTTTGAAAATTTTCGGACATGTAGAAAATCAAGCTGCTCAATTTTTCCCTCGTAAAGAGAACGTGTAGACCGTCAAATTCCTCTACAGCCAACATGAAATTTCGAAATTCAATATGGAGGTCGGCGAGCACAGCTGACCATGACACTTTGAATATAACGTTAGGTTGAGTTAAATGTTACGTCAACATTGAAGGGTAAAATACCATCTAACGTTTTATTTAAGTTGGCAGGCGCACGAAAATTCAGTTGCAGATTATGAACTATCGAAACCATTAATCAATTTCAGTTCGCTATGAGACAATGTCAGAACTAGACAGAATAGCGTAAGTCGTACGGGGCGCTTCAAGCAAAAATCGAATTTTGACGGGCGATAAATTAAATTAAGGTTGAAAGAATTGAAGCCACAAAGTCAGTAATATAGTAAGTAAAATAATCGCAGAAGATTCAGAAATTACAGTCTCAAACTTTTGCAGGTTTCGTTCGTTAAATACTGGAAATATCCAAATAAACTGAGAGACTCGAATACGAAAGCATTAAAGAATATACTATATGGCATTAATTTCAACGATTACGAATTTAGCATTTATTCGAAGAAAGGTAAACTAAATACCAGGAAATGTATAACATATCGGTATGTAATTAAGCTTAAGTGTAAGAATATCTTCATGAATAGGCGATGACACTTGCTGGCAAACGTCATAATACAGTGATATAATTTTATTGATAATAGTGTCCGTCATACAATACGACGTGTTATGTCATAGCATGTCATCTCATAAATGTTGTGAACCGACAGGACAAACTACTGAAAACACCAAAGAAGTAACAGACGTGAGATGTGCTGCAGATACGAAAGAATATCGAGGAAGGATTATCGACCAATTGTTAAGCTTTAACGTTAGAAAGCCGGCAAATGTTGGACAGTTTGGGACTGAAAAGTGCATTTATTTGTTTTCGTTGTTTTTTTCTTTTGATGAATGAATGCTCTAAATTTATAGAGTTCATTAGCTTCTGTCAAACAGATACATAGGCGCTAATAAGCAGACACGATGTGAATATGTAACGGTAAAGAAATGAAAAAATGCCGAGTTCAATGTGGTTTTTGATTGTTGAAATGTGACACCTATTAGATATGTACTATTGTTATTACCAATTATTGCTGTTGTATTGTTCTTTCCTATATGTATTTATCCTATGCGGTAGGCACATAATAAAATATATCCCATCTCTCTCTAAGTATAATAATAACAAAACGAGCTTTCTATATTATAAAAATGGTCCGTAATGCAAAAAAAAAAAATTACACACAATTGTCATATTTATTTATGCCAACAATGACATTCAATTTGACAATTATGTCCCATATCAGATTTTTTGAAGTTTATAAAGCGTCAACTAACTTCTGACGCAATGGCAGTTTGTGAAAAAGTTTAAATACGACGTATGTACAGGTTGCGTCAAAAGTTTAGAAAACCATACATTCTAAAAAGCATTATGGCAATGGTCGCGTTTTATAAGAAATTGTAATAAAGCCGTAAGCGGTTGCAAAAGAGACGTATTCAAGCCCGAAGAGATTGAAAAATCCAACTGGTGATTTACATATAAAACCTTAATGGATTTGAATCTTAGAATATTAGTTAGGAAATAATTCAATCTTGAATAAATAAGAAGAAGAACATTAATCTCAGAGTAACAGGTCTGTGTTAGATAATCTTTCAGTTACCTACTAGTAGTGATTGATTTTTGTGAAAATATATTTTCGCATATTGCAAATTTAAAATTTGAAATTGTTTCCCTTGAATGACAATTTCTGCTAACACTTTTACAACTTTTCATATTTTTCGGATAAATCTCCTCTACCTATATGATATATGATCTAAGGCATACATCTCGATGTGATAGACATATAAGGTCTCTAAATGTATAAAATAGGTATAAGACAAGATAAAATAATGAAAACGGGCTCAAAAGGAAATAAATTTGTTGTACCACCAATGTACATAATTATTTTTCCACATAATCACCATTTAGTGCAACACATTTCTCCAAAGGCTAAATCCATTTTTTTTTTCGGTGGCCAAGTTTTCTTGATTACTGATGATCCAATTGCGAACACCATCCCAAGCTTCAGTGTCTGATGAAAAAATGTTGTACCTTTTTCAACTTTTGGGCGCAACCAGAAATTTGAAGGTGTTAAATCAAGATTGTTCAGAGGGTGTGAAACAACCTAAAATTCGGGTTTGTCCCTATGTTCATAGTTTCGTTGCTGCAATGCGATCTAGCTTTGTCGTGGTGCAAGAAAAAATTCGTTCTTCGATCTCTTCAGCAGATATTCTTTATTAATGACTCTTTTTGAACTAGTGATGTCGATTATCGTTACTTTTGAGTAATCGTTACTCGATGAGACAGTATTCGTTTGCTGTATTCGTTACTATGATTACTTTGATTACTATATTATTTCACACTACTCCATACAATATCAACTTCCAACCCAATCTGATATATTGATAAAGTCGGTATCAGTAGTCGTTCTGGTACATATTTAAGTAATCGGAGGAAAATAAAATAAGATTTATAAATTGTGCATCATTTTATTGTAATAAAAACAGAATCGCATGGTATGGCTATTTTCTATTTTCTTACATAACAAAAATATGATGAGATGGGTAACTACTTCATACAATAAATTTAATAAAAAATATAATAAACTTGAAATAAACTATAGAAAAAAATTAAACAATATAAAATAATTGAGTTATGTTGTAATTAAAAAAAAAACATATAATACCACATTAACAAAAACATATTTAATATTTTTCTCTACTCCTGTGAGTACCTAATCAGCAAAAAATTACAAATCTTTATTGTAATTTAAAAACAAATTTTTTTTAACAGTATCACCTTTTAAACGGCTTCGCCTTTCTGAAATTAATTGACCAGCTTTAGAAAAAACTCTTTCAGATGGCACCGACGTTGCTACAATGCATAAATACTGGGTGGCCAATTTAGCTAAATTAGGATATATTGCTGTTCTAGTTTTCCACCAATCCAATGGATCATCTTTTCTATGAATAAGGTCTTCTGCGAGATATGACCTGATTTATATAATTGCTGCTGCTTTAGGATCAATTTCTTTACGTCTTTGCACCAGTTTATCAAAATCTGCCCATATTAAATTCTCGTCTGTATCTGTTACGGCTTCAGTTACATTTTGTTCAATATTACTTTTTGGAATATCTGAATCTGAGCTTATTAAACGAGTTACATCGTGTTCAAGGCGCTCTTTTGCCATATCAAAATTAAGTTCAGAACTGAAAACTTTTGACTTAAACCTTGGGTCTAAGATAGCACACTTTGCCATCAAATGATTTGTTTCAATTGCTGAAAATCTTCTTAATATTTCGCTTTCGTAATGGGTTATCAAATCTTTTGTTCGTGAGTTATTTATCACCTCTTTTAGTTTTTGTAAGGCTTATTTTAAACCCTTTACGATTATAATTACTTTTGACAGCGTAACATTTTTTTCAGCGCTCATTTCATTAGTTATTTGTTCAAATGGCTTTAATATGGAGCAAATTTCTTTTAGTAAAACCCAATCGTTCTCTGATAACAACTGAATAGGACAATTCAAAATTCCAACCGTTGCTTTTAACGGTTCTTGGGTTTTTAAAAAACGTTCGAACATGAAATAAGTAGAATTCCACCTATATAGTAACAACATCATTTTTTAATTTTAAAGGAGTGGCATTCTCATTCAATTGTTTTTGCATAGCTAGAAATTTATTATTTGTTTTTGTGCTCTTGTGAAAATATTCGACTATTGCCTTTACATTTTGACGTAGAGGCGCTACACTTGAAAGGTCTAATCCACTCTGGACAATCAAATTTAGAATGTGCGCGAAACAGCCCACATGTCCCCATTCCGTTAATCTTATTGCTGCCTTTATGTTTGCGGCATTATCTGTTGTAACCGCTATAACTTTTTCAAAAATACCCCACTCATTTACAACTCTCAACAATTCATCACGTAAATGTGAAGCAGTATGACTTTCATCATACTGCCCACATTCTAATAGACAGGAATATATTTTCCACTCATCAGTAATAAAATGAGCTCTATAGCCAATGTAGCTAAACTGATTATTTGAAGCTGTCCAAGCATCTGTAGTTAGACACACTGAATTTGTCTTGGACAACAAAACTTTTAATTTTTCTTTTTGAGCATTGTATTTTTGGGGCAAAAACGAATTTGTAAAAGTAGACCGACTTGGCATAATATATGAAGGTTCAAGACCAACAACTAAAGCTTTGAAACCTCTATCTTGAATGATTGATACAGGTTGAAGGTCTTCAACAATCATATTTAAAATTAGATCATTAATTTTTTGCTGCTTTTGTAACGAAATTGGTCTTATTAAATGGCTTAGAAGAGAAGTTTGTAGCTGACCTTTTCTTTTTCTTAAAGATTGTCTACTGCTTGCGAAGCTAAATGATGTGGAAGGCGTATAAGGCGTTGATTCACCTGAGATAGATGTAACATCATCAACCACTTCTTCTCTTTGACCGTGTACTGCTCATTTCAAAAATGTACTATTCCCGGGTCGCACACTGTATACGAACAGTGAATATTACTTGCACTATTTCCATTAATTAATGAACTTAAAGAAAAGAAAAGCACCACCATCGAGAACTAACTGTTACAATTAATTGCGCACTAATTGCTTATCAGCCCGATGTCTGATGGTTTTCCCTTGTAATTGAATATTATTAATAAAATATTTCGTTCTGTTTAATGAGATAGATAAGTGATTATCTCCCATACCTGCAAGAAACGTCTTCGTCTGTATAAATATATATTTCGATAATTACAAGGAAAAGGCATCAGACATCGGGTTGATGAGCAAGCAATATAGTGCGAAAGTAATACTAACAGTTAGTCCTCGATAATGGTGCATTTCTTTTCCTTAAGTATAATAATTAATAAATATAATGTCGTTACGTTCAAGAAACCTCCTGCGCATATAATTATATACAGCTTGTGTAATGCAACATTTGATATAGCAAGTCTAAAATACATTAGAATTGCAACGTCGCGTACTGTATCCCGGCTCTCTCTATGCAGTAATTGTCTTAATAATTAAATTACATTTTTAGCAACATAATTTGATTTTTCTCTGAAACCAAAATTTTGTTTTACATAATATTCTCTGTAGAGGCTTGATTTTTGGTGCTTTACCATCTAAAGATATTTTCGCGGAATTTGAAAAGAGAAACGATGAATGAAAATTACATTTTTTAACTTTCGCTAATTTCCAAAGTAACAGAACAATCCTCATTTAATAAAGTATCTACATTTTAAATTTCAAAGAAATTCGTTCAATAATATGTTACAATTTTATTGTTGTATTTTATCTCTGAATTGAGAATTTTAGTTTTATCGTTGAATACGTAATTTATTTCGGATTAAATAAATCTTCCTTCTCTTAAATCAATGTTATCGACTCCTTCGGCCATCTAGTGAAGAATTTCATAAGACTCCTACTGTCGAGCGGTCTGCCTTATCTCATGTGTGTAACGTATACATGTGTTGGCGGGTAGATGGCGTACGATGTTTTATTTAATAGTTGGGTATTTTAATTATTTTCTAATTAGTTTTGGAGTTTCTTTTTGGGCTTAGAGTTATGTAACAAATTAATTATAATTATTTTCCACTTTTCTATTGTCATTTGAATCTGCGTTTATGTCGTGTGTGTGAAATATCAGTTTAGGACTCGTGGGCTTTAGTCCTAATGTGTTGATAACGCTTAGGATCGCTGGTTGACAAGTGGATTCCTTCTCTTGAACGTTAACTGTCGTAGAAGAAGCATTAAGACATCACAGAGCAGATGCAATCTTTTTAGTCACCATCTTGAGAAATGTTTGGTTGTTAAGTATATCGTGTTTAATCGCTAGTAAAAAGCGGATAGTATAATATTTCTCGAGGTTTAATATGGAATTGGCGTTATACTTATAATCCTGTTGGGGATATTGTTGTCGTGACTTAAGAATTGTTAGCTGCTGTAAGTATAATTTCCACGTGTCTAATCGATCTTAATTTGTGTTGTTTCTATTTCAAATATAGCTGTTAGTGCATGTCATAGACCTCATTTGAGCACTTCTGTTGGGTTAAGTTAAGAACCACGTGCCCATGGTAATTTTACGGTTCCAAGGGAATTAATTGCTGTATCCTGCGGTGAAGACATAATTGAGGTGCAGATTAATGAAATACTGTGGCCTTCCTACGCTAATTTTTCCTGAGATGTCGTTAGCCGAAGATATGTGAGGCAGTTTCCTTTGTAACAAGTGTGACCCGTAGAAGGTATCGTGTATGGTAGCTGTGGATGTGGTTTTCCTTTAAGGTACTGTGACTGTGTAATTTTCCTGATATTACCCATAACGTGGGAATTATTGGCCAAACAGTTTTGGTAAAATTTATGTCAATTTCGAGTACTTCGTACAGTAAATTTCAATTTTCCGGCCTAGCTAATCAAATAAGTCATCGTAATTTCTTAAATTAACTTCTTCTGGCATGTGAGCCTTTATAATTTGAATTTATTAAATTAACGTAGTTTATTAATAACAGTGACCCCAGTTTGGAGGTTACTTTTTCATTTTTGGAGACGTTACGTAGCCTTTTTATTTTTGGATTTAGAACTTGAACAAATTTTGGATGTGTATTGGCGTTGTAGCCTCACATCTGTCTTGTGTAAATTCATAGTTTGTATTTAGTGTAATTAGTCAACCATTTAAATTTATATTTGTACAATCTTGTAAGAAATTATTGAATTTAATTTTAATCACGTTCTCTTATGTAAAGCATAGTTAACTAGCGCTAATATTTATAGTATTAGATACCATATAACTTAGAGTCTGCACTCTAATGTCGAATAGATTGTCGGTTGCCTCTGGTATACAGAGTGGTTTATTTTGGTGTTGACGTGTTGCAAATCACGATCAAACTGTTCGACTTTGGAGGGACTTTCGGCAAGTTGCCTTATAACTGTATGCTTTTGGTAAGAATATTGTGGGTTAATTATTTTAAGGTTGTTTCATGTGTTCTCCATTTTGAATTTCTTAAATTTTGTAATTGTACGTCATTGATAATTTTAAGTTGTGGATCACCTTGGGTGACCATTTAAGATTTTATTCATTCCTTCAGAAGTTTATTACTGGCAACTGAGTTGCGCTTTTGTGATTCACATTTCATTGTTTTGTGTCTTTGAATATCTTGTTGGAAAAGATTAGTTAGTAATAGCCGGTTTTGTGTTCGATATTTGAAACGAACTGTTTGTTCCAATTTATAGTTTTTAATAAACCGTATGTTAAGTTTGAATGAGTGTGTGTTGGTCTTATTTTTCTTATCACCTGGGGAATCTTATATTGGATCTGGTCCGGGGTCTGAATATCTGTTGGGCTCAGCATATTTTAACGGATAGGCGCCCTGACAACTTAACCTTCGACGAGTACTGTGTTCGAACTCGCCCTAATTCTGACTGTAGCTGGAGGCGGTGCTGACTCCCATATTTAACATCGACCCCTGGGAAGTAAGAGGTAAGACTTGAGTGTTATAAGTTGGTGATTATTTAATAGACAAGCGTCTTCCTAAATTTAAATAGAAGGTTAATTACCGTGGTGGTGTCTGACTTACTACCTTCTTGGAATTTGGGTACCGAATCTGTTTAGGGCCTTGGCCATTTATAATTTAAATACAAGAGGGTAGCAAATAACGGAGATATATGACCCGAAAGTCTTAGCTGGGACACGCTGTATGTATGGAGTATGTATATCACATTTCGATTCTTATTTAACATGCTAAATAAACAAATACTTTTAATTTGTATAAGTTTTTATCCTTCTCTCTTGCATTTAAGTTATGTTATGAGATGGGTTGAGCAAAGTTTGTTTATTATAGCTACATAAATTAACGGAAGAATAATAAAGAAAAATTGGACAGACATTACTTCATTTTCTTCACCAAAAGTTTACAGAATTCTCTTTTGCTTGAAGTGAACAACCTTCGCTGCTTTCTAGGTGACTAGAAAAGTTCATTATTTAAAATAATAAGGTTAGCAGCATATTTCCCGAAACTTTCGCTCCATGTGTTTCAAGTAAATTAAATCGTGGGCGAACGGAAGTGAATACGAAAAGTTACGTGAACCAGAAGAACTCTATAAAAACAATTTCACGTAAACCTTCGTCAATTTATCGTGTTTTAATGTTTTTAACATACAAGTAATAATTACTCCGAAAATATAGATCCTGTGTCAGTTGTTCACGAACACACCGTTTTCAGGTTTACTGCACGAGTCCGACACCAAATTGAATAGCAAGCGGTGCACGTGCAGCAAAGCGATCGTACAGGACCTAGTTACACAAACAATTAAATATTACAGTGGAACAGTCGGATGACTACCATCGCCGCCTATTGTTCGCGTTCACAAAGGTAACCCAGGGTTACTACTGTACAGTATTGTGAATTTGCGAATTGACATTACAGATCAAATGACTAGCCAGTTCTATTTTCGAGACGGAATATGGTAAAACGACAATGCGAGAGTAGTGAATTAACTTCAATACGTCGAAATGAATTATTAGGTATTATGTGTGCTATTGTTCGTAGAGACAGAATGCAGTTCCCGTTTTTTTTTTTTGTGGAAATGAAACGTAATTCGTCATTGTATTAGTAGTAGTAGCTCATAAAACAATTATTTTTGGATTTTGAGGAATTTATAGTTGAATAGGTGTGTTGTCAAGGGTAACTTGTCCTGAATCGGTTAATTTGAATTTGATGTGAAATGAAATTCATGTAATATTTGTACTTCAACTTAATTTATTTTCAGAAGTAAAAATCGTTAATAGCTTTCTATTTAAATACCGTGATATCATAAAGTTTCTAGGTTGAAGATGGTATTGAAATAGAAAATATATGCATTATGCAACTTAACGGCTTTAATAGTATATTAAGATACTATTTCTTCTATTTCGGTTATTGAAAGTTCAAAAAAGATTAAAATGAGAGACTTTCTACGCTCAATGAAACAGACCTGTCACACATTATGTGTAATTATTCATAAACTGGTTATGTTAGTATTTATTCTATAACTAACTGGCTCGGCAGACGTTGTTCTGTCCTTACCGGTAGATGGCGCTATGAGTCGACCACAGCAGCAGCGCCACCTATCGGGAGCAGATATTGTGATTTTCCTTTTAGCACTAAACTAACATATTGCAGTGGTTTGCATAGTCATATGGTTTATAAAATAAAATGTATAAATGTATTATTATTACACGTTGGGCATGGCCATATAATCTATGCTATAACCTGTATCAGCAGTATTTCACTAAATAATGACAATAATTATGCTATAACCCTGCGTTAATGATACAAAACTGCATAATTTTTCATGAATGCAGAGATTGTAATTACATAATTAAAACTACTCCAATATTTTTTTTTATCTCAATCCCTGTTAACACTATTTTCGTAGGTTCTAGCAGTGATAGGTGCGTGAAGTTGGCACCACAACTTGCGGCGTAAATGTTCTTTTTAGTGCCAAAATGTTGCGCCTAATATGCGCCGTCGAAATTTTGGTCTGGTAAGAAGTTGATACTAAATAACTATTTTTGTTTATAACTTAACAAATTAATGCGCCAGTGTTTTTTCTTCAGTTATCGACGGCGCATATTAGGCGCAACATTTTGGCACTAAAAAGAACACTTGCGCCGCAAGTTGTGGTGCTAACTTCACGCACCTACATAATTGTATTTGTTTATAACTTTATAACAATTAAGTGTTTCGGTGTTTTTTCTTCAGATATCGACGGCGCATGTTGTGCGCCAACGATTTGCACTAAATTGAAAGTTTGAACCGGAAATTTTGGTCTGGTAAGAAGTTGATACTAAATAACTATTTTTGTTTATAACTTTACAACAAATTAATGCGCCGGTGTTTTTTCTTCAGATATCGACGGTGCATGTTGTGCGCCAGCGATTTGCACTAAATTGAAAGTTTGCGCCGGAAATTTTGGTCTGGTAAGAAATTGATACTAAATAACTATTTTTGTTTATAATTTTGTAACAAATTAATGCACCGGTGTTGTTTCTTCAGATATCGACGGCGCATATTAAGCCCAAACTTTTGGCACTAAAAAGAACATTTGCGCCGCAAGTTGTGGTGCTAACTTCACGCGTGAAGTTGGCACCAAAAAATGTTTTTGTTTATAACTTTGTAACAAATTAAGGCGTCGATGTTTTCTCTTCAGATATCGACGGAGCATATTGGGCGCAACATTTTGGCACTAAAAAGAACATTTGCGCCGCAAGTTGTGGTGCTGGCGTGAAGTTGGCACCAAAAAACTGTTTTTGTTTATAATTTCGTACCAAATTAATGCGCCGGTGTTTTTTCTTCAGATATTGACGGCGCATATTAGGCGCAAACTTTTGGCACTAAAACGAACATTTGCGCCGCAAGTTGTGGTGCCAACTTCACGCACCTGGCAGTGATCGTTTCTTTATTCGTCAGCATCATTTCTTATTTAAATTCAATTAGAATAAGGTTAATAATAAATAAGTATTCCAATTTCATAAACATTATATTCATATAATTATACATTAAACAATCAACACAATAAAAAAAAATTCTATTCATAACATGTGGCTGTTAGGAATGTCTTTTTATTATTCCAACCATAAAAAAATATACATAAGAAATACACATTGCTTTTATCCTTTATGTGGATTCAATAAAAATATTATTTATGCTATTCTTAATCTTTTAATATTGTATTCGTAGATTTAAAGAAATAATTTTTTCCCTTCTACGCTAAATTTTATTTCCACAGAGACATCCATTCGCACGTAATGCCTCCGAAGATCTAAAATTTCGCAAAGAACAAAATACCTTGAATATAACCTTTACCAATCCCCATATGCAAATATTCTCACATTGTACATACTACAGCTTGGCTTTTGTCCATCAAGAATACTTGTATGCTTACGTATTCAAAATGTTTGAAACTTTATTAAATTTTCCAATATAAATTCTTAATAGCGCATAGCAAACACTGCAAACAAATATTTTCACATAGTACTCCCAATGCCGTTCTACACCATTAACAATTCTCCCATGATTTACAAAAGTTGCAAAAATAATATTTTATTTAAGTATTAATGATGTCTAACGCATTACTAGAAATGAATATTCACATACAGCATCCCTAGCGCACGTCGTACACCATCAATTATTGGAATCGTAAATTTATTTCGAAGAAAACTTACTTATGTTTTTGATATAAATCATCAAATTTTTGTTTGTTCATGTCTACCATTTTATAGATTTTAAATATGAAATAATCAATATAACAATGAATTAATAATAATATGAAAACTAAAACTCTATTAAAATCAAAATAAAACTTAATACATTCAACTAATCTGATTTAGCGCAGTGTATTTGAACACCTGCAATCATACGCTAACAAAAATTTTGCATCCGGTAAATTCAAAAGATCGGCAGCTTCTTCTTTTCTCTAGTCGTTCGCGCCTTCTTATCACCTTGGTTTTCAAACAAAAGACGACTATCTACGTACAGCGCCACAACTTCAACACTACAAATTTTATGTTGGTGTTGCCCTGTTCATTTTTGTTTTCTTCAAGTTTTTCTCAGGTCGAAATATACCTATACTGCTTTTGACAGTTCAAGAATGCACTGAATGTTTACACACACAAATTGTTTATTTATACAGTCCATACAGATTTGCGATCCTTTGTCTTCAGTAGGTATATCTTCCTTTTATTAACGCCATCCCTCATTATATTTGTAAATGAATTTGTTGCCTCTTTCATTATTGTTTATGTATTTCCTTCACCCATTATTTAAAACTATCCATATTTTCTTTTTGTAGGTATCTTTGTTGGAAATAATCGGAAATATATTAAACACAGATGGGATTCTCCTTTCTATGACCTCGTTACCAGGAACACTGACCTCGACAGCATCACCTTCGTTTTCTTAACCATTTCCTTTCATCTTCATGTAGGTTGATCTGCACATAACTGTCAACAATATTAACATTATTTCTCCTCTGTAGATTATTCAAATTAAACAAGATTTATCCTGTTATCTCGAAGCCTTTACTTTATTATAACATTTCAAGGATGTGTTTCTAATTATACTATTAGTATATCGTTCCGAATAAAGAACACTTTTTTGTATATCCTTTTGAAAAAATGCTATTAAATATAAGTATCAGGTATTTATTGTATTTTATCATGTAACCATAAAATGTCTGAGAGATAAAAATCTTTTTACAAGTTTACATACTGCGTCTATTCATTTTGAAGGACGTTTTCATATCGAGCATGTCGAATTTCACCTTTTTCAATATATTTAATGCCACTCTTACACAATGCGAAAAGTTTGGTTCGGCCTTTGCATACTCAAACCACATCTTATGCTCATCTTTTCTATAAATATAGAATACATGAATTTATTTTTGTGTTTATTTTATTCCTCTTAATGTATATACATTTTAACTTAAATTACTATATACTTTTCATCATGATGTTGCGCCTTAAAGGTTATGCAACTCATTATTATCTTAACAACTATATTTACAACTAAAAATTTATTTTATTATTCTAATGCTTAATTATTTAACTATTTTAAAAATACTTAAACTATAAAGGTCACGGCAATATGTAGTGAATATGAGTCATTTTAGTACATAAATATAGAATTTTTTAATAACTTGATTACAGCGCCACCTATCGGGTCCTTGCATAGTTATGAGCAATAGTCTGGACAAAACCAATTGATTTGGTGAAATATAAATAAAAAAAGTAGTTATTTTATTTCTATTCCAGTGCGCAAATGTCGTTTGACAGCTGATTAACTTTTGTTTGCGTAAATGCAAAAGATCGTCTGCTTTCACAACAAACATATATGATAATTATGCATTCTTGTAGAGTATAAATTTGAACTGAATGTGAATTTGTCACGTGTTTAAGTTGCAACTGTAGATATGGATGCTTCCAATGTCTGCAGAACGCAAACGGTATATAATTGCAATTCTAAAGTGTAATTTCAATTATCTTCTGCTGCTATAGGATTCATCAGTTATCAAAGAGTAAATATAGAAATTAGTTTTTAGTAGATGAACATAGTATTTATGTATTCTTGCATTATTATTATTATAGAACAAATAAAACCTAATATGTAAAAGTATATATTAAAAAGATCACACCAACTCTTTTATTTCACCTCCCTATATATAGCTTCCTTATTCTGGAAAATACCCCTAATTTTCAACGTGTCATATAAACGTGTGCGGCTGCCAATTTTATTGGCACGTTTTAATCAATTTCTGCCCGCTATTTTACTGCCGCTCACATATACAACACAATGCTCCAATAAACCGAAAAGGTGAAACGAACGGTGGCCAAATTTCTGCTTGTATAGCCGCGCTAAATTAGACCAATAAAATCGAAATGACTTACGAGTCGCGACCCCTGGCGGACGCTTTCGGGAATTACGGGCGTTCGACTGGAACACACGATTTCCAAACTCCAACTTGTCGAGGGCACCTATAATTCATGAAAGTTCACCTCGACATTACACGTTATGCTGCGGGGACAACCATCGCCGTCATTTCTGTTTGTTCGCATTGTGACGGACAAGTGTTTGATTGGAAAACGAAAATAAAAACGGATCAGGATAGCGTAGGTAAATATTGTAGGTTGACGTTTGGGCTCCGTTTTGATAAATGGCGACACTTATCGGTGTGAAGTTGAAATTAGTACGCGATATAGAATTTATGCTAGTATCCCATAATATTATTATATTAATGTCACAATATTTATGGTATGCTGTCCGTATTTAAAATCCTGCATGAAACTTTTAGTATTTACTCCCCACTTACGTGTTTATATGTTTACATTAATAAAAGAAATGAGATGTGGCCATCACACGACTTTCTTATAAGTGTGTGCGTTTTAAATTATACAAAAGTTGTTCTATATTAAAATTTAAATACTTTTGTCTTATGAAAAAATAAACAAAATCGTACTGTACTACTTCTGTTCTCTTAATAAATCTCTATAGAATGCATACTTCATGAAATATTTGAAAGAAAGTGCTACTCGGTAAGAGTAAAAGTGTTACTTCCGGTCCGAATTCTGAAATTTCTTTTATACAAAAAATATTTCAAATGTAGCTCTCAATATATTTGTGCTCTTGATAAATATTGTAATAGTGTATGGAGAGCTAATGAGACTTATAAGAGAGCTATATTTACTTTATCCTAAAAAAAAACTGCTAAACACAATAATATAATGAACTATTTACTTAATTTGACGTTGACTGGCTAATGTTCCTAAGTGATTATTTAATTATCGTTCAATTATAACTTGGCCGGCTAGCTAAAGGGGGTTGCTTTCTATAAAAACAAAGATAATTATATATTTAGTTCTTGTATCAATTAGTATCTCAAAATTTTCCTAATAGATAAGTACAACGTTATTAATAATTCAAAACTTCGCGGCATTCAACGTATAACTGCGCAAGATCGGGATAGACTTTATCCAAGAGGTGGAACAAACACTGAATTGAGCGCGAAGTCGCTATAACTATCGTGTACGTGTGAATGTTGAAGTGACCAAAACGAAATTTAAAAGTTATGTGATTATCTAAGTGGGTGATATCTAAGTGACTCTAATTGATTTATCTGCAGGGCGTTAAGAAGGTTCGAGATTTGATTTACCTTAGTCCTGGATACCGCACTTTCCAGTTGTCGTGTGACGATCTTGAAGATTCTAACCTGTAAAGTCTACTTGGAGTAACAGCTCTAATGCTGAAGCACCAAATAGAATATGTGTACCTCTTATATATGAAGAATGGGTTTTAACAGAGATGGAAACAAACACTTTATACATGAAAACAACAGATCTAAATTTATTTAAAACATATCAATGAATTTCAACAACAATACAACAATGAAAGATTACGAGAAATAGATAAACAATTCCCATAAACAGGATGACAATAAACAAAGTCAATAAAATTTTGATATTAATCAATACACTTTGTTGTGTACATGAACAGCATTAATGTAGGCAAAAGTTCTACTCATTTGGAATATTGATATCAAGGGAAAGTATACGAATTTGACCCTTATGTACAAACGATTAAAAATGGATTGCATAGCAATGAGATCGGATACAATTTAAATGTAAGTAAGTTCTGATATTTAAATAAGCTTATATTGTTTGAGAATTTAAAATGATTTTTCAAGTTTTACGTTAGCTATATTTCAAGTATTGAATTTAATTAGTTTATAGAAATAATCGAATTAAAAGACGTTACACAAATTTGACCTAGATTTAGATTTGACCTAATTGTTTGTCAAGAAAAGGCGCATATACTAATAAACAGACTTGGTACCTTCTGTGAACTAATTCCTTGTATTGTTTAAGAACAGGTATTTCGTCCAAAGGGGTGGATAGGCTTTCCCGTCGTTCACGGCTAATGTCCTTTTCTACGTGGGCTTCAACAGCTATCTGGTGAGTAGGCGTACGGTTTGTCCTTGACCTCGTTCGGTTAATTGAGGTGGGTCAGTAATCTCTCCAATGTTTCTTTTAATGTTGCAGCTTGAGATTGATTCGTCTCACCCTAGTGATGTCTAGCTCGAGCGTCTTCAATTGGTGACCTTCTAACTCGCACGTGGGAATGACTCAGCAGACAATTAATGGCTTAATTGAATGGATCACAACTTTGACGGAGAATGGATCTCAATAGGAATCGATAATGAATATCAAATGGATCTGATATCAAAATCAATTGAATATCAAAATGAATAAAAAATGAATGAGATCTGAATCTGAATCTGAATGTCCCTGCTTCTCGTCGGATGTGCCTTTTTATATTAATCTTCTGTTGTGGACGTAGTAACCATGGTAATCCAAATAGTAGCATTTTACAAAGTCTTTTTACGGGCAAGTTTATTTTTGAATATTTGTGGAATCATGTTTTATCTTAGTTAAATTAAATCGTCTTTCAATCGGTACAATAAAATTACTTTAATTCGTTTTCTCTTAGAAAAACACATTTTTTAAAAATTAAAGGGCAAATTTAGCATTTCGACTGTCATATGTTCAATGACGTCATGGACGCTAATAAAATAATAAATATAAAACCGGCGCCGGCAGCCATTGGTCAATTTTTTGGGCACCGTTGCCGGCAGCGGAGGCACTGCCTAAAATAAATTAAAATATCAGAATTTTGGCTTAAAATGCCTTTTTAGTAGAACTTTACCTTTACAAATTAAACTTATAAATACATATAATATTTTTTCATCTTTTAATCCTTTTTAAAATCTTTCTTTATACAAAAAATTAGTGTGGTTAGTTTTAGAAGTGTAATAACTAAATGGTCTTTTAATTTATTTACGAATTACTGTTATAACATGAGACTATGACCTTTTCTTAATCTTTTACCACCTTTCTAAATTATCTAAATAGCTTGTAATTAATATTTTAAAACTTTTCTTTTACCTATGTTGACAACTGTCAAATTATTCAAAATGCTTATTTAAATATCTGGACTCAACTTGTAAATATGACACTGAAAAATATTCCAACGTAAATACGTCTTGATATACTTTGTAACTGCTAGAGTTTATTTATAATTACTTTAATTATGTATATGAAATATTTGAAATTAATTATGCTTCTGACAATATGGCGCATCGAAATTTGAAAATTAAAATGATGCTTAACTTAAATGTGCGCATCTAACAGTTTTATTGTTTGTTACCATGCTTGTAACTTGTAAACTAGTTTATGGTTTAAATGTTTTTTATGTTCACCATTACTTTATTTTAGTTTTACACTATGCATTTTTAGATAAAAATTTGTCATGTATGTCCTATACCTTTGCCAATGTTAGGGATGATGCTTTCGATACTAACTACCTTACTTTAACTTTGAACCTGTAACTTTTTGTGGCATTTTACTCTTGAGAAATCACACTATAAAATGGTACTCATTTATATGCTCATAGTGTGATGATAAATGTTGAAATTTGTAATTTAAAATTGGCCATTTGTAAAGGCTGTCAAATTTATTTAATATTATTACCTTGCCTATATAACACTTAACTAATTATTGTTGTATTGTGAAAATTTGCTAAATATAACTATAAAAATAAGACTAATGTGTATTTTGAACTAATCAGGTATTTAATTCTAATATTTAGTATTTAGTACGGGGGTTTCAGTTGGGGTTCCTGAAAAGAGTAGTCATTGGTTTGGTTTTCTAAATTTGGGGGTGAATTTCTTTCAAATATTTAAAATTTGATGGGGTTCTCAGAATTTACTAGATTTGTTAGCAAAATCTGCATTAATTTTCAGGGATTTTTACCTATACTCTTATACAAGGGTCTAACTTTAAGCATCGCCGATGTATATATGGTTGCCTGTATTCAAGGGATTTTAAGGGGTGAATGTATGTGTTTGTGGGTATTTGACTGGTGTTGTCACATACTCAACACCAGTTCAATATATTGAGGTAGTTATCTTGTATGTGATAACTATTCAACTACTCTATAAATGTCTATAACATAAAATAATAAAGTTTCTTTTGGTATACTTAAAGACTGTAAATTAAAATATTTTACATAATAAAATAGTAGAGCTTTTCCTTACAATATTGTTTATTGGGTTTGTTAAAGAAATAGTATACTTAAATAAATATTATATCTTGTGTGGGAGGACGTTGATCAGGTTCATTGTAGATTTATTTTCCACCGTATTCTGAAAGTAGAGAATTAAAAGAAAATTACTTGAAATATTGAAATGTTAATATGACTTTGTAAAAACTTGTTTAATGAACACAATTGTATAAGAAAATTAAGAAATGGTGAATATTGTAACACGTATAAGTCAAAAGGTATATTAGTTTACGCGGCTCAATTCAAATTTGGGATCCGTCAGTTTTGACAGTTAAGTAATGAAATAGTAGAAATGGGTATTGATGTGTTTTAATATGTGGAAATAGTGCTAAAAATCAGTAAAGAATTTTAAATAATTGATTGTACATATTTGAAAGAGTATTTAATGTTATCAAGTGAAAAAGATAACCTTTATTGTATAAGTTTTGTATTTGATAAGAATTAATTGGCTGTTAGAAGAAAGTTATGCATCTCCAAGGAAATAAAATAACAACGAGAATAATTTTCGAATTTGAGAATATTATTAGTTTTTCTTTTCCGGTAAAACGTAGTTTTTATTCGTAAAAGGAGAAATTATCATTCGTTAAGCAGTTCAAAGAGTGTTAAAAGATAATATCTATCGGCAGAAGTGAAGTGTCTAATTTATTTTAGGGAATATTGGAAATTACATATAAATTAATAAACAAACCTATGGTTCTATTAGTATAGATGAAAGTGGTATCAAATTAAAGAAAAATACTTCATTATACGAATATAAAAATTATAAACTTACTAAATAAATCCAGTTAGAAAATTAAAAACCAGAAGATTCCAGTCCGAGAGGTGATCCAGTTTATTACAACCGAACTCGAAGAGATTCAGCGAAAATCAACCTTCTAGTAGAGGTCCATTTATTTCCACCGTTATTTAAAGAGGTCCAGCTGTTATTATCAAGCACGAAGTGGTCCAGTTAAAGTTCATCTAGGGATACCGTACACGAAGAGTCCACACCTGCATAAATTAAAAACAGAAAAGGTACTAATTATATCATTAAAATAAAGAAGTGGGAAAAATAAACTTACCAAGTCCAAGACAGAAGGGGATTATTATTAGAACACAATTGACTTCAAGAAGACAGGGACACTACAAAACGTAAGAATACTTATCAAGAAATATCTATCGAGTTAGACCCAGAGCTAAAATAGAAATCACATTAATCCACGGAAGAAATACCGGATCAGAAGATCTAGTATATGAGAAGGTTGTATAATTTATTTGAAAACAATTTGAATTTTATATTAGTAACGATAATAATAAATCATCCATAAGGGATTAAGCACAGTTGCAAATGAAATGTACATTTTGTGATACAAAGTATTTTAAATTCTCTATTTTCACAATCTTAAAGTGACACATCATAAATCTTTTTAATGTCATGTGCATACATGAATTAATACGTATTTACTTGTAATTTGGGGATTTCTTTCATTTATGCATACTATTTCATATGAACGTAAAAATAAATAATAACTTACCTTAGAGAAAATGCTCTTATACGTGAGAATATTACTTTACAGTTTCTTCGTAGTTAAACAGGTTTTCGATTCTTGTAATTTCGGTACAAATACGATTTAGTGGATATGTCCATGGCGTTTTTCAAAAATGTAATTTGTAAATAAATGTATTATATTTTGAACATTCTTTTTAATTTGAATGAATAGAGTTCAGTAAGTGGTGGATTTATTACAAATAAAATATTATTTGAAACATTTATCCTATAAAAATATAAAGTATGTCAGTAAACATACCTTGTGTATTTGATTATTATAGTACCTACACGTTTAATATTAGTACAAGAGACACATAAAATAGTACATACTATTGCACAATTATTATTATAAGTGGTATTATAATATTAATAGGATATAACAATAATTAATCCTGCCTAAATATAATTGTTCACTCAGATGCTTTAAGATATCAATTGTACCAACATAGTAAATAGAAATATTCTATTAGTAATGCAGTGTTGTTCTAAAAACTAGATATAGATGGCTGTTTATTAATATAGACTGAGAAAATATAATTTTCAAAAGATACCTGTTGAATTAAGAATTGAAGTATTAAATTTTATCAATAAGAAATCTGAATTAGTGTTTGGGCGTAATTAATTGAATAACATAAAAGTATAAATATTTTTAAGAGTATAAAGAATTTTATTACCTATTGAAAAATTAAAGGATACAATCTAAGGTTCATCAAATAAGTTTAAAGGAAAAAAATATTCGCATAAAGTTTTGATTTATCTGAATGTCTAGATAAGTGTGGTGGTGTATTCGTATTACTAATATTAATTTTACGTATAAATATAAGTGAAGATTTAAGAATAGGTGTAGTAAACGAATTACCACCACCACTAGTGCAATATATAGAATGCATAATTTACGAGATATTTGCAAAACTCGCCATTCGATAAGAGTAAAAGTGTTACTTCCGGTCTGAATTTTGAAATTTTTTTATACAAAAGTTATGGAAAATTAAGTTCGAAATACTTTTATATTCGTAGCGTACCTGTCTAAAAAGCATGACTTGCGAAATATTTACAAAAAACTGATTTTTGATAAGAGTAAAAGACCTACTTCCGGTATCAATTTCGAAAAATTTTCATAAGAAATTCAAATTCAATTTTGAGTACATATGAATTCTTTATAAATTTGTTTAAACTTAGTAGTTGACGAAATATTGGCAAAATTCGATTTTTTTACTGAAGTAAACTACTACTTCCGGTCTGCCGATTTTACTGAAAATCTAATCAGATGTCAAGACGCAGATTATACTCGTAAATATAAAATTTGAAGAAATTAGTTTAAACATTAACACGATTATTTAATGAATAAATGGTTTTATGGGATAGTTTTTTCTTTTCGTACAAAATATATGAATGTGCTTGCATGAACTCTCAACTACTACAGGTATATTTATGGTTAGACAAAGAACAGATTAGTATAATACTAACTGGTTTGTTATTTTCTTCAACACAATGACTAAACATTTACCAATTTTATTAAATTAAATATATGTAATATACCAGAGGAGATGCAAACTAGGTAATGATTCTTACCATCTAAGTTGTGCTCCAAGTAAATATGTATATTGGCGTGGAGCAGACTTAAGTTTGGCTTTGTATTATGAAATACATATATATACTAAAATTAAATTATTACAGTTATTATTATGTTATATAAACTGGTGAGTGAGTAGAAAAAATATATGTTCTTTATTTAGGTTAATTAAGTTTTGACACAAAATCTGTCCATGATCTTAATGATAGCACACTGTTCTCTATAATCTTAATGCATTTAAAGTATTCTGATTTAACAGGGACCACAGACTTTTAATACAATTTTTGAAAAATGAAGAACTGGTTCTTTTTCTTTTACTGATCATGAATGTCTACGATTATTCTTAGAAATTTTTTGCTGCATCTTATAAATAAAAATATATACCTCTTGGTGAAATTAGTTAATTTCAATTAATGTGTCGATAGTCAAAATGGTCTACAGTGCCCACAACTATTTAGGATTTCGTATTTTCAGCAATAAATTTTCCTAAAAGTAGGTACATCCTACGAACATAACCTTCTCGGTGTAACATTTGCAATTTTATTAATAAAAATGAATGTAGTTTTTGGCAGTGTAAATAGCTTGTATTGCAGAGTATAAAAATCCCAATGTAATGACGCGGTTTGTATTCAGCTTTAAGAATATATCTGGAATTATCCCAGAACGACAATTTGAATCTTGTTCGTTGAATACTTGAAAACTCTAGACATTTCTTGCTAAGACAAAGAATTTTTTAATTTTATTGTATAAGACAAGGATGAAGGTAGGTATAGAGATGCTGATGCAACCCAACCCTATGGTTCTTTTTTCGGATTTTGTTAAAACAAACAGTAGATACAATTGGTATAAATACGTTTTTTAAAAATTTTTGTTTGTTTGAATATCGCCTGCGACAATAGAGAACACCAATGGGAGGGACATCAGGGATTAGCACAACTTCCAATTAATTCCTTCACAAATTCTATTTTCTATTGTTGAGCGATTTATAACTTGCAATTTTTTTTGTAACAACTACCGGTTTTTTTTAGTAAACATAGACTTCTACTGCAGGGCCAATGATACAAAATCGATAATGTCTACACAGACACTATAGGTATTGTTAAAAAATATCATAATAAATAGAGCAGGTACTTTCTGTTTAATCGCAAAACTATTGAGAGTCCGACAGCACTTACAACAGGTACTTATTAGTAATACGAATTCTGGTAACAATGTAATCATAGATAGAGGGCGCTCTAGTCAGTCATAGTCGAAGTGGTCAGAAATATTAAAATGTGTACTATATGAATAAAAGTGAATTCTGGCAACATTTACACAATTTTACCAAAAATAAAGTATAATATTAAATTTATTATTTACATAAAAAGTGGATGGACTGTAGGATACGTCATTGCTACATACATAAAATGCCGTAGAGTGTGGGCAATTACATTACATATTGCTGTGGCAACATAATTATTTGGAATAGTATTAATTGTAGTATTACCATACGTTAGGCATTGCCAAATAGATTATTCTGTGTGCTGTTCCAGCAACATAACTAATAAAGATAATGATAATTTTTATTATCCTTAATATATTTATTTATTTTCTTAACAGCACGTACTTTATAAGTATACGTGAATTCTATCAGTGTATCTAAATTTCTCTTCTCTCGTCAAATCTCTTGTTTTTCTTATTATAGGGATAAGGTTGGAGCTTATTTTGAATAAAAAATCAGAAACCATATAAAACATAATTGTATAATTTATTCAACATTATTTTTAGAATAGATAGCATCGCTATACTATATTCACCATTGAATTATAAAAGAAGAACATAATTGAAAGAAAACATTTGTAGCGTGTTCTCGGTTGTAATGTTTTATATAACGAATATATTCTTAATGCTTAATCAAAATTAAAATATCCTGTTTCAAAACAAAGAAAATTCAATTACTGTTAGTATTCTATTGATATTTTATGCTAATTCTATTCCATCAGAAACATTATATTCGCACGTAATGCTCTGATAAACTTAGAACTTCGCAATGGTCAATGTTCGGAGAAAAAGCTTGAATTTGATTACTGGCTACAATAATTCACACGCATTGCGTCCAGCATCTCAAAGTCCGCCACCCAGAAACACTTCCCTTCTTGAAAATCTAATTTAAATTATTAATTTATAATTAAAAAAAATATTGTGAAGATTAATGATGCTTAATAAAGTGTCAGAAAATATACATTTACACGTTATATCCTCTTAACACCCAACACCATTAATAATTCTATTTGTGTTGTTAAAACTAATGAATGTATATTATTACAGGACAATATCTATTATCCCTGTTGCACAACGTTATATTGAATATACATTTGCACGTTATATACAATATACGGATAGCAACATTGATAAATCTTTGTTTCGAAAACTTACTTTGAATCATTGAAAAACTCTTCAAATTCTGCCATAGGCATCTCCATTTTTAAAAATACAAAAATTATTAACAAAAGAAAAATTCTTATAATGAATGAAAATTAAATACAAATAAAATTAATATGCTAATACAAGAAATAACGAACGAATATAATCGTGGTGTATCTAACCCTACGATTTTATGTCTTCTTAAGTCGCTTTTAATATCTCTCCAAGTAACTAACAAATAATCTTGTTCATTCTTGTTTCTCAATTTATATACCCGGGAAGACACGTGACCGCTCACAATGCCATCCTTGGAACTAATATTTAGGTTGTTACCCTGCGTCTTCAGTGAGATCTCTGCCCTCCAAGTTGCCGTCGTGACACTAACACACACGCACTTATTGTCTTTGACAGTTCCTTCACTAAAATGTCAACACATTGAGAATTGTTCGCTTATTTAAAAAGTCTTTCACTCAAATTATCCAGTATCTTCCAATGTAGGTATATTTGTATTAATATAGTTCTTCCTTATATTTGTTTATGAACTTGCTTATTCATTATTCTCCACATACTTTCTTCTTACACGCTAATGTAAACCATCATCTTCTTTTAGGTAAATGAAAATTGTGTACAACTGGAAATATATTTTACAAATAACAAAAATTCTTCCAACGTTCGCTGCTCGTACATCACAATCCGTTTGGCCTGCTATTCCATCGCTTGCTTCCACCCAAGATTTTCTAATGAATGTAAGAAACTACAAACGAAGTTTACATCATATTTTCTTTTTGTAGGTCTTAAAACCGTACAAATCTCTCTCTACAGTCAATGAAACATAGTGCTACACACACGAATTCATGAATGTATTGCTACCCTCTTGTATTTAAATTATAAATGGCTAAGGCCCTAAACAGATTCGGTACCCAAATTCCAAGAAGGTAGTAAGTCAGACACCACCACGGAAATTAACCTTCTATTTAAATTTAGGAAGACGCTTGTCTATTAAATAATCACCAACTTATAACACTCAAGTCTTACCTCTTACTTCCCAGGGGTCGATGTTAAATATGGGAGTCAGCACCGCCTCCAGCTACAGTCAGAATTAGGGCGAGTTCGAACACAGTACTCGTCGAAGGTTAAGTTGTCAGGGCGCCTATCCGTTAAAATATGCTGAGCCCAACAGATATTCAGACCCCGGACCAGATCCAATGTAAAACTCCCTAGGTGATAAGAAAAATAAGACCAACACACACTCATTCAAACTTAACATACGGTTTATTGAAAACTATAAATTGGAACAAACAGTTCGTTTCAAATATCGAACACAAAACCGGCTATTACTAACTAATCTTGTCTAACAAGATATTCAAAGGCACAAAACAATGAAATATGCGTCACAAAAGCGCAACTCAGTTGCCAGTAATAAACTTCTGAAGGAATGAATAAAATCTTAAATGGTCACCCAAGGTGATCCACAACTTCAAATTATCAATGACGTACAATTACAAAATTTAAGAAAATCAAAATGGAGAACACATGAAACAACCTTAAAGTTAAAATAATTAACCGACAATATTCTTACCAAAAGCATACAGTTATAAGGCAACTTGCCGAAAGTCCCTCCAAAGTCGAACAGTTTGATCGTGATTTGCAACACGTCAACACCAAAATAAACCACTCTGTATACCAGAGGCAACCGACAATCTATTCGACATTAGAGTGCAGACTCTAAGTTATATGGTATCTAATACTATAAATATTAGCGCTAGTTAACTATGCTTTACATAAGAGAACGTGATTAAAATTAAATTCAATAATTTCTTACAAGATTGTACAAGTATAGATTTAAATGGTTGACTAATTACACTAAATAGCAAGCTATGAATTTACACAAGACAGATGTGAGGCTACAACGCCAATACACATCCAAAATTTGTTCAACTTCTGAATCCAAAAATAAAAAGGCAACGTAACGTCTACAAAAAATGACAAAGTAACCCCCAAACTGGGGTCACTGTTATTAGTAAAACTACGTTAATTTAATAAATTCAAATTATAAAGGCTCACATGCCACAAGAAGTTAATTTAAGAAATTACGATGACTTATTTGATTAGCTAGGCCGGAAAATTGAAATTTACTGTACGAAGTACTCGAAATTGACATAAATTTTACCAAAACTGTTTGGCCAATAATTCCCACGTTATGGGTAATATCAGGAAAATTACACAGTCACAGTACCTTAAAGGAAAACCACATCCACACCTACCATACACGATACCTTCTACGGATTCCACTCGTTATAAGGAAACTGCCTCACATATCTTCGGCTAACGACATCTCAGGAAAAATTAGCGTAGGAAGGCTACAGTATTTCATTAATCTGCACCTCAATTATGTCTTCACCGCAGGATACAGCAATTAATTCCCTTGGAACCGTAAAATTACCATGGGCACGTGGTTCTTAAACTTAATCCAACAAAAGTGCTCAAATGAAGGTCTATGCCATGCACTAACAGCTATATTTGAATATAGAAACAACACAAATTAAGATCGATTAGACACGTGGAAATTATACTTACAGCAGCTAACAATTCTTAAGTCACGACAACAATATCCCCAACAGGATTATAAGTATAACGCCAATTCCATATTAAACCTCGAGAAATACTGTACTATCCGCTTTTTACTAGCGATTAAACACGATATACTTAACAACCAAACATTCCTCAAGATGGTGACTAAAAGGATTGCATCTGCTCTGTGATGTCTTAATGCTTCTTCTACGACAGTTAACGTTCAAGAGAAGGAATCCACTTGTCAACCAGCGATCCTAAGCGTAACACGAACATTTGAACTAATGACAGAGCGACCTAACCTGCTATTTTAATATACGACAGAAACGCAGATTCAAATGACAATAGAAAAGTGGAAAATAATTATAATTAATTTGTTACATAACTCTAAGCCCAAAAAGAAACTCCAAAACTAAATTAGAAATAATTAAAACTGCCGAAACCACTAAATAAAACAAGTGCGCCATCTACCCGCCAGGAAAGGTATACATTACGCACATGAGTAATGCAAAACGCACACTGTAGGACTCTTATAAAATTCTTCACTAGGTGGCAGAAGGAGTCGATAACATTGATTTAAGGGAAGGAAGATTCATTTAATCCGAAATAAATTACGTATTCAACGATAAAACTAAAATAATCAATTAAGAGATAAAATACAACAAAAATAATTGTAACAGTATCTTATTATTTGCTCAGCTGTCGTTTACAAAAACACTACTGCTGACTGTGTCATGTCAAGATATTTTTATATCCTTTTTTTTATCTATAGTTATAAATGAAGATAAATTTTATTTCTTTTAGTATGATTTCTTTTATAAATTTTTTATTACCTTATGCACGTTCTCAAGTTTACATAATTTATTCAATTATATTTTTCTCCCCTGCATATCGTATTTTATCTTCTTCATACATTTTACTGCGTTTAAATGACTAATTCTCTTTACTTTTCTATAAAAGAAATATATATATCTTAAATTTATCTCCTCTTTTATTATATCTGAATTCTAAATATAAATCCATTTTTATTTCTGTTTTCTTTACTTAAATGTATGCAACTTGTTATACTTTTATGTTGAAATCTTTGGATACAATAAAAACTGATTCTTACTGTCTCTTTTATATATATATTTTTAAAATTAATTCTTAATGCTATTACTATTATTTTTAATATGCAAGAGATCACGGCAATATGTGTTATGAAAACTGATTTCAAAATTGTGGCAACGCGTGTAAGTCGCCATAATTTTTGAAGGTGTTACAGTTCAGACCTATTCACACACAAATTATACTACGTATAATAAAGTAAAATAGACTATAGTAAGAGTAGAATCCACACAATACTTTCACATTATAAAAAATTAAAGGATATTCTATTAGAGAAAAGAAAGAACACTTAATTTGTAAAACTAAAACAAGAAGCATTTTGAATCTACATTAGAATATCTGATAAAAAGAGTTAAAAGCTATAGAAAGAGGACATGGAGAATAAATACTAATTAAAAATAAAATAAGATTGTACGGTGATACGTTCAACGACAACTGAACTAGAAGATCTGGATCTCGGCGTGCTCCTGTTTATTTTCTTCTTCTTGTTTATCTGATCGGCTGTGAGACGGGTTCGAGGCGGTCGGAATTCGCAAAACCAGACCGGGCGTACTATAAAACTGTTCGCGGCTAACGGTACACGTATTGTTTTGTAAATCAATTCTCGATCTCATTCATTATTCTCGACATCAGGGGTACCGGTGTGCGCGCGTGTGTATGCATGTGCAGAGAGATGCCTGATGTGAGTCCGGTTTTCAGCGCACTGGCTAGATACACGGGAGTCGCCGTCTGCTGGCAGGTGTTCGCTAGGAGGCATTCTGCTGCATAAAACGCGGAATGCACACCCCGCATTCTGTTCGCGGTTCCCTCATACAAACTAGCATGTATAAAACACACTTCACCGGATATAAAACCGACTAGTTTTTCGACCCACGTCGTTGACAACCTGCAGACCGAACGAGTTCTCCCGCTTCTCAACTCAACCTCACTCACTACAATTCGCCCCCTGTGTTTTTGCAGATACTATATTATAAATGTGCCGGTGTTTTCGTGGTCTGAATTTTGCAAGATCATTTCAAATTGCCGGTGTAGCTTTTAATCATGCATATTGTCGTGGAAAAGAGTTTAATTTAATGATTAGGGAATGCGAAATTTTAATTTACACACAAAACGAACGTAGACGTTTTAGAATACTTTTTTTTTAAATCAAAAATTGTGCTTTCTTTAAAAGAATACAGTCCCGCTAGAGTGAACGTTATTACCCAAGCCCCTGTTCTCTAAATCGGATTGTTCATTAAATAGAGATTTATTAAAAAATCAAATACAAATACATATATGTAATCAAACTTTATTTAAATAATCTTGCTTTTACTATAATAAGTAATAATATAATTTGGCAATAATAATACGCGACATTTTTATATTAAAAACTTATTAACTTATAATTTTGGTTTAAAATACGTAGTTATTTTTGATTGTTCTAACTTTTTCTTTACTTTAATTTCAATTAATTTAACATTAACAGATTTAAGAGCATGATTTGTCGAAATTAATATGTCGTCATTGGTGATATTACACATTAACAAATGACTATTATTGTCCTCTTCCGAATCACTTTTATCAATAACATCTACCTCAGTGGCTTCTTGTAATATGTCCTTATTCCATCCATTAATGTCAGCATCATTAAAAAAATATCAATTTTATAATTAAAATTTACTTAGCAACATTTTACTTACATTTGGAGTAATATTTTGTAAAATATGTGCTATATCTTGATTTGCTTTAAAGGCTTCGTCGTTAATTAAACTAGAGAGTAAAACGCTTAGTGGAATATTTTCCTGATCATCATCATCAATGTCTAAAATATTATTCCAGCACTTCTTTATAACTGCAGTATTTACATTATTCCAAGCCATGGTTATATTTAAAACAGCATCTCTCAGAGAATAGTTTTTCAATGTTTCACTAAACTCTTTGTCTTCTGATAACAAATCGGTCAATAAATTTTTGCGATAAAATAATGTTGTAATTCTGATGGCATTTTGATCCATGGGTTGGATTAAGGGTGTCACATTTGGTGGCATATACATAATGGAGATCAATCCATTGGAACTTCTTAAGTCTGACTCAGGTAAATGGTTAAGGGCGTTATCTAATAATAATAAGGCCTTAATCGGTAATTGTTGGTTTTGTAAAAATTTTGTAACCTAAAAAGTAAAATGAAGTGTTATGATCTAATTATAAATAAGTAAATTTTTTAACCTCTGGAACAAACATTTCACGAAACCATTCTTTAAAAATGGTTGTGATCATCCATGCTGCCTTAGAATGCTTGTAATGTAGGGGAACCGCAGGCAAAACGGACCCAGCGGGCAAAATGGTCCATTTAATAATTTTACATATTTATAACGCCATCTGTCTGTAGCATGTGGATCTAAAATGTACTGTACATAGGCAACTTCGGACACTAAACTAGTAAGTTAGTTAACACGCCCCGGCATTTTTTAGCAAATAAGTTCTTTTCAATATTATTTCATGTAAAATCCGGTTTTTCTAAGCATGCTATACTTTTGTATCATACATTATAGAGAGTAATCGACTGTACTGTTTGAAACAGTATTGTTTTAGTTTCTCAGAGACCATTTTGTTATTCTGTAGCTTGTTTACATAACCTCACAACTATCGCGTTTTGTTCGAGATAGTGTAAAGGCAAAACGGACCGGGCAAAACGGACCACTTGGACCGTTATGCCTTCTGGTGGTTCATTTTGCCTTCTTAAATAAAAAAGAGCCATTCAATATTCTTATTTTAGGTTTCATTATTCGCTACCATGGTCAGTAACTACAAAAGGAAGTCCGATAGACAGAACTGGTCTGAAGACTCTATGAAACACGCAATTCAAATGGTTTTCACCAAAGCCTTAGGCCTTAGGAAGGCTTCTGAGACTTATAACATACCGAAAACGACATTAAAACGCAGAGTATTTAATATATAGCAGGAAGAAGAACTGGCCACTTACGTCAAAAATATGGAATCTCGCTTGTTTGGTCTCACAACCAAAGATTTGAGATCTTTGGCATATGATCTAGCAGAAAGAAATAATATAAAACATAATTTTGATCGCAGCACAAAAATGGCTGGTAGGTATTGGTTGGAAAATTTCTTAAAGCGAAATCCAGATTTAAGCTTACGAAAACCAGAAGCTACTTCTGCTGCCAGGGCAAGTGGTTTTAATCAAGTTGCGGTAAAGACATTTTTTTCACTGCTATTAGAGGTAACTGATAAATACAAATTGACACCTGATAAAATTTTTAACGTGGATGAGACTGGGATGACAACAGTACCAAAGTCTTTGCCAAAAATAATTAGTACCAAAGGGAAAAAACAAGTGGGTATGTTAACTTCTGCTGAGCTAGGCCAACTAGTCACTACTGTTTGCTGCTTTAGTGCTGATGGGTCATATATGCCTCCGATGTTTGTGTTTCCGCGTAAGAGATTCAAACCAGAGTTAATGAACAATACCCCTCGAGGGTCCTGGGCGCAGTGTCACGAAAGTGGATGGATCCAAAAAGATATATTTACAAAATGGTTTCAGAAGTTTATTACATTTTCTAGAGCTTCCAAAGGCAGTCCAGTGTTGCTGCTGTTGGACGGCCATGCAACTCACACCAAAAATTTGGATGTGATTAAATTAGCTCGCGAACATGGTGTGCACATCATTTCCTTCCCCCCGCATTGCACACATAGACTACAACCTCTGGATGTAGCGTTCATGAAATCATTTTCTGCATATTATACAGATGCCGCAAAGCAGTGGTTGAGAACCAACCCAGGACGAGTGATTACTCAATTTCAAATTGCGGAACTAGTTGGCAAAGCGTTTGAAAAGTCAGCTACAATTCCTACAGCACATAACGCTTTTCGTGCAACAGGAATATGGCCACTAGACCCAGATGTATTTACAGAAGCAGATTTTCTAGCAGCAGATACAACTAACATCGTTCAAAACCGCCAGGAACAAGAGAACATTATAGAAGAACTTCAGCCGGGTTGTTCGAGATCGTTACCTCCAGAGAAAATTGTTGTAGAACAACATGAAAAAAATGAATCTGACGACGAATCACTTGCCCAATCTCGTCTTGCCTGTGATCTGAATTCTTCAAATGCATCTAGGAGTTTTGTTGTGTCCCCTGCACAAATCATGCCAACACCCAAAGCTAAACAAACGAAAAGAGTCACACGAAAGAGGGGCAAAACTGCAATTATTACTTCATCACCTTATTACAAAGAACTAGATGGCTCACAAATCGATGCAAGTAAAGTTAAGAGGAAAGTTGCTTTTGATAATACCGTGAAGAGTAAAGAGATGAAAAAAAAGAGAATTAAAAAGACTGAGAAACATGATTCTTCCAATGAAGATAGTGACGTAGACTGTTTGTACTGCCATTATTTCTATTCTAAGTTGGGCACATTCTTCATGCGCTGGAGTTGAAGATGAGGATGACGCAGCTGTTTTTACGTCTGAAAATTGCCAAAGTTAGACATTTTTACTCAAGCCCATTTTGCCTTCATACTGGTGCCATTGTGCCTTCACGTGTGGGCAGAACGGCCCAAACGCAAATATTTTGTTTGATTTTTTTTTAAACATATACTTTCGAATATTGTTGAATTTTACATATTTATATGCAAGAAGACATGTTACGTTATGGAAAAGTGATTTTATTTTATAAATAAAGTTTATAGTTTTTTTTTTACTGAAGAATTTTCTTAAGGGTGCCATTTTGCCTTCTGTTCCCCTACTGGAGAGCTAAAATTTCGAAATGATCGGGATTTCTTTGATTTTCCTGTTATTAAAGGTTTTAATTCGTGTGTTAATCTTTGTTTTTCAGTTTTTCTACCAGGTGCATTTTTCTCCTTACATACGTCTTATCAGGCAGTAGTTTCAAATAAAGACCTGATTCCCAGGCATTATAAATTTGTTCCGGTAACAGGTCAAGATCTTTAATTGTATTCTTCAATGTTTCCTTGAACGGATCAACTAATTCTGGTTGTGATGATAATTTCTCTCTTAAATATCTACGAAGAAAATTACACAAATGCATAGTTTCTTCGCATGCTGGTAATCAAATGTTGAAATTTAAAAAGATGTTAACTTATGTAATGATTAGTAATACTTGACAGAATTGTCATTGAGTTGCAGGACGTGTCTAGCTTTTGTAGTTAATCCAAGGCTGAAGGTGTTTCAATTAACAAGGAAACAATAAGGTTTGCCAAGCAGCATGTGATCAGACAAGCACCACAATTAGACTTTACATCGAAAGCTATACGATCGTTCCTATTGGAAATGCCCCAAAACTTTACTTTTAACCTTTTACGCTAGAAATATAAATTACTAGTGGACAATTGATTGTAATACTGATGACGCCGTTGACCAGGACACCTGGTCTGTTTCGGTTATTTTTGTGGTCAATATTCTAATCTCACAACTGCAACTGATTTAAATATTCATGGTACGCCCTTTTAAGGATACTGGTGGGGGAGTGAGCTTGTTTTCTGTGCCCTCTTCCTACGTTTAAGATCAAGCAGATCATTTTATAATGATTCGAGACGATCTCTTGTGAAAACGGAATGCATTATTTAAGAAGCAGCCCGGCCAGACAGTTTCGTAACAGTTAATACATTTCGTGGCGTTAGTCGGGATATACAGTCGTGTCAAAGTAGCTTTAAAATTTGGCAAAAGCAGGAAAATAAATTTAATGCATTACTGAAAGGCATTCATGACGGTAAAATTATAATTACCACAGAAAAGGCTAAATTTACAGGATTGAATAACGGTGAAAATGTTGTTATTAGAGAAAAATAAGTAATTAAAGATAAGGCGCCTTTACACGATACAATAAAAATAAAATCATGAGAAATATAAACCGAATAGATACTAGACTACACACAAAAAATCGCAAAAACATTTGAAATAATAAATTGCAGTGAATAAGTGTTACTAAAATTATGAGTGAGATTTTATTAATATGTATATACTATGATTTCAAAAATTAAATTGGTCAATGTTGGTCATGGAATGTAAAACGCTTGTCTTAGTTTAAATCATCCTTTTGAAATAATTCAATCATTGTCAAGCTACACTGACATTATCAATAACCTACAAATGTGTTACCTCCTTAGTTCAGCTGTAAAATAATAATGAACTACAAGTTATGAAATAAATAACGTTTCTATTAACCAGAAAAACTAATTTACAATAATTGTTGGAAATGTCCTCCGTTTTGTTCAATGCACAAGTTTACGCGCCTCCTCATGCTGTGAAAAGCGTTTTGCAGCATTTCTGGCGTTATGGTTGCACATTGCTAAACGATTCTTTGTTGCAGTTCTTGTAAATTATGTATCGGATTTGCGAAAATCTTATTTTTTAAATAAGAAAAGTAAAATAGTCCATAATTGTCAAACAAGGTGATCTCGGAGGAAACTCAACTTCCGTATGCAAACTTATCAGCCGGTCATCAAAAAACTCGCGGAGAAAAGCAAGATTTTCTCGTGTAGTATGTGCTGTTGCACCGTCTTGCTGGAAATAACCATTTTGAAGTTCATCATTGTCTAACTGTCAACAAATTCAGTAAAAAAAATTTTTCTGTACCTTTCTGCGTTGACGGTAAAATTGAAAAAAATTGGTCCAATTATTGTTCTGCGAGAAACTGCCATCCAAACATCCAAAAACCAATTTTCTGAGCATGTAGTGGCGTTTCAATAAAAATATGCGGGTTATCAGTGCTCCACATTCGCATATTCCGAGAATTGATGTATCCCGAAAGGTGGAACCAAGCTTCGTCAGAAGAAAAAGTTAAGTTCAGCAGATCGTCATTCATTAAATTATTAACGAACCAATGGCAGTACGCAAGGCGTCTGGGGTGGTCTGCAGGCAGAAGAGCATGATTACATCTTATATGGATGCATGTTCAGGTCCTTCTTTATAATCGTTTGGCATGTTCCATAAGAAAGCCGAATTTCTTGAGAGAGACGTTTTAAAGGCTTTGTAGGCTCTTCTTCCATACGTTGACGAACGTCATTAATAACTTCTTCTGTAGGAACTCTTGGTCTACCAGCACCTTTTTTATGCGTCACAGAACCAGTTTCGCGAAACACTTCAACACAATTTGTAAGGCATGTAAATTTTGTGCTCTGTGATGAGAACCATGATTCAAAAACCGTGCAGGATTAGAAAACTTCAACACAATAACTTGACAGATTTTGACATTCAAAAAATTATGACATACCTAAATGTACGATGCACGCTACGACAATAATTCTAAAATCCATGACCACCATTGACCAATTTAATTGTTGATATCCCGGTATAACAGACATAGTAAAGCAATACAAGGCGTTCTATCTATTATATTCGTAAGACATTCAAATAGGAGCATGGGAATTAATTCGAAGTACAGAAATTATCAAATGAATTGACCATATAATACAGATTCGTAATATCAGCAAAGAACTGCCTTTAACAAGAGACGACATACATCGTTAATAAATATTAAAAATGACAATGGGCCTAAATTAGATCCCTGTGGTACACCGGATTTAGGAGTAAATGCTGAAAAGTTGAAAGCATGTAGTTTTTTAAGAAGCACATAGTGACCAAGCTAATAAAAAGCTTGCTGCCCGCTTTTAACGTCCGTATATACAGTTTTATCCTCAAAAATATGAATTTAAATCTGCTTATTCGTAAGGTTAAAGCCATAAAATACTATTATTTAAATATTACTTTAGTGAGGATAGTTGCGCATCTTTGGCATGCATGAATGGCTTCCTTTCTCTATTCTGTGCATCTGAACTGGTTCTCAGATCTCATGAATATTCCCCGTTTCGATTAAACGACGTGCTTCTAGCCGCTATCGCACACAAAACGGAGATTTTCTTAGAGGCGCGCATTAATTCATAATATATTGGTGTATTTGTATATAACACTTATGCACGTACGTGAGCAAACTGGGGAGAAAAGCTCCTTATTGAAATGACTCCCTGACACCGCAGTAATTCATCTTCTATAAAGGAGGAAATGATGAATACACACCAGAAGGGTATGAGCTGCGCCACTGCAGTTAGAAAGTCGTTTGCTCGCTTTATGAGCTTTGCAGAAGTTATACTATATACTGCACATGTAAAGAAAACTATGCTTTTAGTTGTACAGGGTGTTTCATCGGTTGGGGTATCGCGAATTAAAGTGCCTAAATATAAAAATGTCGACTTCAAATTTTAACCACTTATAGAACTTTTAAACCGCTACCAGTGGGTTAGGTTGTTTTTGATAATATTATTTTATTTAATGCGTAAATAAAAAAAAACCTTCGTTCAAAAAATCAAAAGTACTCAGATTTTATTGAAATTCAGGTGTTAAAAAGATATGTCTATAAAATCAACTATGCAATTGAAAAAAAAATTAAAACTTAATCAATTATTGAATATTTTACAATAATTTCAAAATTAAAGGCAAGACGTTGAAGAATTTATGGGTTTTTTATTACAGTGTTGTGTGTTGAGTTTATAATAAATTTTTATTTATTATCCGTCATAAATTTAAAAGGACTACCTGTTTGCGGACGTTGAAGAATTTATGGGTTTTTTATTACAGTGTTGTGTGTTGAGTTTATAATAAATTTTTATTTATTATCCGTCATAAATTTAAAAGGACTACCTGTTTGCGGACAGCACAATTAGAAAGTTAAGTACCATAAATCTGTCGTAAGAAAAACGACATTATTTAATATTGACTTTATTTGACGAACGGTTTCGTTTATAAAAATTCTGATTGTGAAGTTAATATGGGTGATATTTCCACGTATCACCATTCAAATTTGAACATTTTTTGAGCACTTTTAATTTTTGATAATACGTTTTTTTTAATTTACGCATTAATTAAAATAATATTATCAAAAACAACCTAACCTGCTGGTAGCGGTTTAAAAGCTCTATAAGTGGTTAAAATTTGAAGTCGATATTTTTATATTTAGGCACTTTAATTCGCGATACCCCAACCAATGAAACACCCTGTACAGTGATGGGTAAAAGTAAGGATTTACGTGAAACGACTTAACGTTCCTAAGATGCTTATATGGGTTTTGTGTATAGATATATGTACATTGTTACGTTTAAAAAGCAGCGGCCAACATTTATTCACTTATCCCTGTATATTACGTGTTACATATTATTTTCAAATCAGTATTAATTCAAACGATATTTTCTAAAGTAAATAACATCTCAAAATTCTCAACCTTAAAATCTGCGTCGCATATATTATTCCTTTTTATAATATTCGATTTAACATATTTAGTTCATGAAGGAGTCTTTGTTCAAATATAAGATTGGCGACGTATGCATTTTTTTGTTCGTCTAAGTTATCTAAAAGTTCTCATAATTTGTTGTATGGAACTACGTATTTCGCAATATTGCGTATATGGCATTTTCCGGTGGCGTGATCCAACAGCGTCTTACTGTCGTCAATTTCTTCCGAAAATACCCCTCTACACGCCCGAGTCTTTAAATAGGGGCAAGCGCGTCCAAAATGATGATTCGTGTATCATTTATTATTAGTACATCATTGATTGATATATACAACACAGTAAGTGGTGGTAAAATAGTGACAAATACCGGTCCCCTTCGTCTAATGGTTCGTTAGGCAGCGGTAACAATTTATATATCCCTGATAGATCGAGGTCTAAATATCCAGAAGTTTATGGATACGCTGTTATGCGATCTGCCTCTTTCTATAAATAAATAATTGTGGAGCACGTAGTGTCTGCCAATTTACGGAAAGTAATCCGAATGTGAGGGATAATTGCTCACCGCTATCCACCATCTAAAGCCCGAGACGCGGACCAAACCGACAAGCGGGGGGACCATCCGTCGGAACTCTGCAGATTAGACAATTCCACCTACCAGGTACTTACATGTTCTATCTTCTGTTGTGCCGTGAAATTAGTTAAAACTGTCTAATTTCTTTGTATATATTAACGTAAAATTTAGTCAAGTACGACGACAAAGCACGTCACCAAGTCTTTTTTGTGTTTATCTATATAGGTATATCCTATCTTGTGTTCAATATTTATTGTTTATATTTTTGTTTTCTTGTACACTCTATTAACTTATTTTATTCGATTATTTAATCAAGTAGTGTTTAATATATATAATAATATTTAGTTTATGAATTTTGCTAAGTTAATTGGTGCACCAACCGTAATCAATTAGATTACTAGTTAAGTCAAAACCTATTGTTTTCTTTTAACGTACCGTCTCTAGAATTCAGTGTTTCTTTGTTTTGTAAATAACGACAATTATTAATCTCCGATCAAATAACTTTAGTAATTTCTTTCTTTTTACAACAACAAAAGTTAATAATTATTATAATCATATCTTTGCTATAATATTTTTGTGACATAATTATTTCAATTTTATAACAACATCTCTACGATACCGAATTTTATATTTCACATTTACCAGTGTTATTTTAGTTAATAAATTGTTATTGTTTTGATAACTTGTGTGTTTTTCTTGAAGATAGGCCTATATATTATTGTAGTGCAAAGTTTCCCATTTTTATTTTGCTATACCTACAGCAACAACAGTGACCTCGCCTCTATAATAATAAATTGGGTGGCGCAAACGGGCATTAACATCTTTTAGTAGTAGTCTCAAGCTCTGAGCTAGATATATAGGGTGGGTCACAAATATCAAAAACATCAATCGTCTACTTCAAGGGTAACAACTAGAATTGGAAACAATAATATTAATCATAAGGGATTAATAATTATTTTTAAGGTAAGTGAATGTACTGTTCCAACACACACTCCTCATGCACCCTGAATTTTAGTTTATTTATATTAGGGGTTTTTCCCTTAAGTAACATTCCACTAAGTGACATTCACAAAGTAACAACATACATATATTGTATTGTGTATTATGTATATTTATTATAATAGATGTTCGAAGACATCACCGTTTTGTCCAATACAACTTCCAAATTCGTTTATGTACATTGCGAGTTAGTTTTAAAATCGATCTTGCGTCCATGTTATTAGCAATAGTAATTATTTTATTTTGCAGCTCTACAACGTTTTTATATGTTCTATATTTATGGAGTAAAATGACTCAAATTTACAATATATGTTGGTTTTGTGCTAAAAAAGAAAATCACAATATCTGAATCGGATAGGTTGCGCAGTGGGCGACTCATAACGCCACCTACCGGAAAAGTCAGAACAACGTCTACCAGGCTAGCTAGTATATACTAGAATCGCTCTCGCAACCGACATGCGCCACCAAAATTGAAATGGCGTCAAATTTGAGACGTTGCAAAATTTGATCTGTCAAGGAATATTAATTTTGACACAATAACCCTAAATAATCAACTAGACTTGTGATTTTAGCACTACTGACAATAATTCTAATATGTAACTATTAATTTGATAATAATTTTGCTGAGTACTATTGAAAAGCCGAATATAATGATTATTTTATATTTGTATGAACTTGTCTGCTGTTAGTAATTAGATATAAATATAAGATTTTCAGAGAAAATTGAACTTTTGAAATTCATTTAAACATTCAGAAATGTATTTAATAATTATGTTCGAGTTAGTTTCACTACAGATAATAAAGATATTTAGTAGCCAAGACAGCTGTATAGCAGTATCCTTACCAAGAGTGCTATATTGCTTTTCCATTAAATGCATCAAGATTAAAGCATTTTTACATGCAACAGCGAGAAGGTCAGAGACGTATTACACTAATTATAAAAACATTTGTTTGCCAGATTCTTACTGTTGCCTATGATTATTACCATTATCACTGGTCTACTAAAAGCAACTTGTTTGAAACATTTCTTGTAGGTATATCATTGATTACAACATAATTTTTGCATGCTAATCAAACATTTTTGATTAAGCTAAACACATCATTATTGGTTACTTAAGTTTTAAACTAGTATAAATTTGTTGTTGTTAAAGATTATATTTTTATATATTATATATATATGCAGAATTAAACAATTCAAACATATTTTAAAGTATTTCAAATGTTGAGTGTTCGTAAGCTAAATCTTTGATACTGATCAGAATTTAACTTACCAAGCAACTTTAAATTATAATAGGTACAATAATGAACAAGTATTTTTACTATCCCGAGTTATAATGTACTATATTAATATTATTACAATACTATCACATATTTTTTAAATTAGATAATCTTAATTCCATTAATAACAATAAATAATTACAAAATTTAAGTTCTACAGAAAATATACAAAGGTTATTTTAGAAAAACTATAAAACTAATATAACAGAAATATGTTTTAACTGCACACTCCTATGAAAATGCTTATCTTGTCACATTATTAAACTCGATCATGATTTTATTCTGAAATCAATCATCCACCATTCCTCTATTACAGTCAACATGGTTATACCTTCTTAAATTTGAAAATTTTCTCAACAGTATTACTATGTGATCTTCAAACAATTGTTATTTCAGTTAGAGTCATCTACTTCTTCGATTAGACAGAGTTCTTTCTTTAACTGATCAATATAAGTACAAATTATTTTAACTATCGTTATCTTCTGCCAAAGCATTATGAACAAATATGTTAACAGGTTCCAAAATCTGTCTTTGAATTTTGATATAGATACTGAATTTAATCCGTCTCCAATCCTTTATAAGCTACATTCGTTTTGTCAGTTACGTGATTATTCTAAATAACATAAAGCAATTACAAGTAAAACCAAACATTTCTATTGAATAAAACTTACCTTCTCTTAAATAATTTGGTTTAGATCAATTTATTTGACTTATTTCTGAACAGGAAAGTTTTTAATGACGTTGTTTAAGAAGAGATTTCCTTCAGAATAATAATAGTCAGCGTTTCTAATGCTTCTTATAAGTAAATTGGAAAACACGTTATGACAATATTTAGCTTGTATTCTTTTATGTCAGATAATCGTAGGTTATAAAATCCAAACTGCAAAATATTTATGCGCAAGTAAAATTTCAAACACTATTAATAGCAAGGTCATTTAATTATGTGAAATAAAAGTTCTTCGCACAGTTTCTTATACATAATCTTACTCTTTGGAAATCATTTGCAAATAATCTTGCAAATGATTTCCAAAGCTCAACCACAAACTCGCATCGCTATATGGTTACCATCACAAATATCTAGTTCTTCCGTGCTGTCATTAAGAGGAGACTTAAAACTATAATAGTAAAGATGACCACAGTGTGACATTCATTAACATTAATAATAACTTTCACAATCGCTACTACCGCTATCATTAATACAAAATATTACTGGATTAATATATCTGTTTTATCAATTTCTATTTCCCTATGCCACCACGTCTCTATTTCTTGTTCAATATGAGTGATGGTAGCCAAAGTCTCATGTGTAATTGTTCGAAAAACGCTATACTGAATACTAGTCACATGCTTGTCATACGCTACGCTTGTCAAGTGTCATCCGCTCCGTGAAAATAAAAATCTGACAACAATGCTTAGAATAGCCATGTATTAAATAAAATATTGATATAGAAAAGTAATATTTAATAATTTTATCTATAATATTTAATTTCTAACTGACTTTCATGTAATAGTATTTTACTAGCCGTAGCTATTTATCCTAAAATATTAATTAGTTGTTTGAATTTTATTGTTCTAAAATTGTTACGGTTGATTGGAATTTGTAGTGGTATTGAATCAGCGTTTTTAGTTCGTACTTTTGCCGTGTCGGTTGCGAAAACGACCCGACTATATATTAAATATAGAAGTATAAAAGGATAACATAACTTATTTATCTAATATTATTTGTTGACAAGAAAATCTATCAAGTATCTATGTAACTCGAGCCTCACATCTGAAGAAGCCACTAGTCTGAGGAAAGAATTGTCAACTTTTTATTTATTTGTGCGATTTGTGCGATGTAAATAATATAATTGATTATGTTGTGAACGAGTGGCCGGCGCCTGCCAGTGATGCAGATCACATTAAAGATCTCGATGAAATTACCATACTGGGCAAAACTTTCTCTTTGAGGCTGTTGATACGTCCCAAATATAACAGCATTATATCATCAATAAGTTCTGCATCATATGGCTGCTTATGAATCAATGATACATTGATTAGTGAATACGCCACTTAATAAAACTAATTTTAATACAGAATTAGATAGAATATACACTATTCCTACTAATAATGGCTATACTAAAGATATGATCAATAATATCCTTCGAAACAAACAAATATCACATACCCTTTCTTTAATTAAGCCTAAAATTTCTAGTAAAAGTTCAGTACATTATTCTACTCTTACGTATATTGGTAAATCTTCAGACAAAATTAGCAAATTAATTAGAAATTGGTAAAATAGCTTAGAAAACTAATAATACTTTAGAATGTTTTTTAAAAAGCAATAAGGACAAAACAGACAAAAAATCAAACATCCGGGTATATAAGTTAACTTGTGATTGTAATAAATGGAAGATCCTTTGCCCAGAGAGTGTCCGAACATAATAGAAGTTACCGGGATAAAAAGATGATTATTCTACATTTGCGAACCATTGTTTAGAAATGAACATACTTCTAATAATAATTTTGAAATACGTCAAATCCAAGATATAAGTAAAAAACTTGATCTAGAATCATTGGCAATTTCTAGAATTACAAAATTAGGTTTAGCGTTAAATGATCCAACCAACCTATGTCACTCCTCACTTTTGTCCTTAAATTTGTAATGTTTGTCTTGTATATAATTTCTCGCACTAATGTAAATTCTTCATTATTCATCCACCTGATGAAGCGGCGAAACACCGTTGTTGTGATTTACTATAATTAAAATTTTGAAACTTTAAAATCAGTGTTTTATTTTTATTATTACTAGGATTAGATTTAGGTCAGATGTACACAGTGTGACCACCAGATTTCGTGGATTAATCTGTCCCACTCCTCATAAAACTTTCCTATATGAACGATCTTTTACATATGAGGTATACTGTAATTACAATCCCCTACCATCTGAGTTTAAATCTCTCACAGTATCCAAGTTTAAATCCAGGCTTAAGTCACACCTTTTATTGCGGTAATGGGTTGACGCATGCTGCTTACTGGTTATCATTATGGATGTTCACTTGCAATTGATATTGATTTTATGGTGCTAATCATCGAATTTTAGACTAAGTTAGTTTTAAGCAGTATTTTTTGTTACATATTGTTCTTGTTTATTACCAAGGTCAAGTAAACAGTTTCTACTGGGGTTCACCTTGCGATTAGGTTTCTACCTATCATTGTATCATTGTATTATTGTTTTATTTTTGTTATTTGTACTTTGTACTTTATACACCTAATAAAGATATTCATTATTATTATTATTATTATGTATTTATATTTAATATGGATTTTAATCAGGTACTGGCCGATTCGATACAATATGATTATTGCAAACAAATAAACTACTGAATTAAAAACGATTTGTATTAAATACTTCTTTAAATTTTGTATGACATAAGAAATTTAATGCAGTGATGTACTCTCGAGGACATAAGAACAATACGTCTTAAAGGATAAAGATGGAAATAATGCTTTTGTGGACACAATACATTACTGGAAGGCGTAACGAACTTATTGCTTAAATGAAATTAATGAAAAAGGATTACCAGTTGATCAGTGCGGCTTCAGCAGGAGGCAGTCAGGCCACACGCAATTAATGTATCGCATCAAATAATTCCTGGTCGACTGTTATCTCAATGGGGAAATCAAATTTGGCCAACTTATTCCCCTCGTTCATCCCCAACAGATTACTACGAGACAACGAGGAAGAGGAAGTAGACAGAAATTGTCCAGGGATATTAATAATAATAATAGTATCTAAGAATTATTAATGTGGGTACGAGGTATTGCATTATAAACAACGATTTATTAAATATTGTAAATATTTGATTTGCGATATGTGCTCCCATAAGGAATCTTTATTCTTTCTAGATCGTCTCTTTAATAAACCATGTACAGGGTGTTTCATCGGTTGGGGTATCGCGAATTAAAGTGCCTAAATATAAAAATGTCGACTTCAAATTTTAACCACTTATAGAACTTTTAAACCGCTACCAGTAGGTTAGGTTGTTTTTGATAATATTATTTTATTTAATGCGTAAATAAAAAAAAACCTTAGTTCAAAAAATCAAAAGTACTCAGATTTTATTGAAATTCAGGTGTTAAAAAGATGTCTATAAAATCAACTATGCAATTGAAAAAAAAATTAAAACTTTATCAATTATTGAATATTTTACAATAATTTCAAAATTAAAGGCAAGATGTTGAAGAATTTATGGTTTTTTTATTACAGTGTTGTGTGTTGAGTTTATAATAAATTTTTATTTATTATCCGTCATAAATTTAAAAGGACTACCTGTTTGCGGACGTTGAAGAATTTATGAGTTTTTTATTACAGTGTTGTGTGTTGAGTTTATAATAAATTTTTATTTATTATCCGTCATAAATTTAAAAGGACTACCTGTTTGCGGACAGCACAATTAGAAAGTTAAGTACCATAAATCTGTCGTAAGAAAAACGACATTATTTAATATTGACTTTATTTGACAAACGGTTTCGTTTATAAAAATTCTGATTGTGAAGTTAATATGGGTGATATTTCCACGTATCACCATTCAAATTTGAACATTTTTTGAGCACTTTTAATTTTTGATAATACGTTTTTTTTTAATTTACGCATTAATTAAAATAATATTATCAAAAACAACCTAACCTGCTGGTAGCGTTTTAAAAGCTCTATAAGTGGTTAAAATTTGAAGTCGATATTTTTATATTTAGGCACTTTAATTCGCGATACCCCAACCGATGAAACACCCTGTACATTACACACTGATAGTTCTTTAAATGATCACTCGTGAAATGTACCTGAAGGATTTACTATGAGTTTGGCCAGAATAAATGATTTTGCCATGCAAAAATATGGCCGTCAGGGATATAAATTATTCATTTTATGGCACCATGTATGCTACTTATCTACAGTATTTTCATGTCTAGGAGTTTATATTTTCTAAAAGTTAATTTACCTGTTAAAGGTGGTATCTAGACGTTAAACAAAATATAAATAAATGTTAAAGAAAACATGAAAATAAAGACATAATTATTATGCTGCTCCTTTTACTTTGACGACAAAAGAAATATTTTTTACTGGTATTGATATAACATACAGCTCACAGAGAGAGACGTGACCGGTGAGATGCCCCTCCCACAAGGTGCGCAGTTGATTCTTATAATATTATGATAAGCACGAGCAGTCTCGAAAAATTGTCAAGCGTTACACATCGAAATTCAGTATGTTTCCTATATATACTGTGTATCCAAAAAGTCTGGAAACACCCAAATAAAATTGAAACGGATGATTTTTGAGAAAAATGCAAAAACAGGTCAATTAGTATTTTCAAAAAACTACTGGCTGATGGTATCTGTTTGGAATTTTTGATGACCTTGAAAAAGTTATGATGTCATCAAAAAAAATTTAAATAGCAACGTCGCATTTTTAATTTTATTTTTGATAGATCTTTTAATTGTCTAAATGACTGTAAAAATTTTTTTCATTTTACTTAAGAAAATGACCGAGAAAAATTTAATTACTTCTTCGAAAATGGAAAAGTTTGTCTTTAAAAAAAACATAGTTGGCTTAAAAGTCGATTATTTTTCAAACACATTTTGTTTTATTTGTGACATTCTGTCAAATACGAATTGTGCATAAGTTAAAAAAATCTGCTTAGAAATGGTTTTAAGTGAGAGGGAACGTATTCAAATATTGATGATGATTGGTTTTGGGGATAGGCCTCGTTCAGTTAGAGTTAAGTTTGCGACTTATTTAATACAGAACATCCGGAGCGTGCCCCAATTAGTATTTCTGCAGTGAGTAAGATTCACAAAAAATTTCAAGAAGAAGGCCATGTTCGAGATTGCCCTAGAAGTGGTCGTCCAAAGATCGCAGAAGATACGCAACTCGACGTATTATTGTCAGTAGAGGAAACTCCAAATTCTAGTACACGGCAGCTTGCTCGGGAGTTTAACGTGTCGAAGAGTACAATTGGTAATATTTTCCGGAAAACTAAGTATCATCCCTACAAAATCTGTTTGGTTCATGAGCTGTCTGAAGACGACTTCGACAGGCGTGTACAGTTTTGCGAACAACTGATGCCTATGTGTGATAATGATCCGATTTTTATCAGAAATATCTTATTCTCAGATGAAGCTACGTTCACATTACATGGGACTGTTAATAGACAAAACTGCCGGTACTGGGCACGCCAAAATCCACGCTGGATGAGAGAGGTACGAACTCAGTATCCTCAGAAATTAAATGTATGGGCTGGTTTAATTGGTAACAGAATTATAGGGCCTTTTTTCTTCAACGGTAACCTGACGGCGGAAATGTATTTGGATTTTTTACAAAATTATTTAATTCCGTCATTAGCAGAAATATTTCCGAACCATGAAGATCCTAATTTGCCCAGCCAAAGAATTTGGTTTCAGCAAGATGGGGCTCCACCCCACTATGCGGGAAATGTTCGGTATTATCTCGATAATACCTTCCCAAACAGATGGATTGGCAGGAGGGGGGCTATCGAGTGGCCGGCTAGGTCGCCAGATCTAACGCCTATTGATTATTTTTTGTGGGGTTACTTAAAAAATAAGGTATACGCAACTAAACCTGAAAATTTTGAAGACTTGCGTCAACGGATTGAGATTGAAGTACGAAGGATCACTCCTGATATGATAGAAAACGTTCAAAATGAATTTTATTATCGTTTAGGGTATTGCCAAGATGCTCAAGGACAACATTTTGAACATTTATTGTAAGAGTTCTTGCTGATTTCTACGATTAAAATTTTCTTTGTTTTCTATAATGATTTTTTTTTTCAAAATTTTTCTTAAGTAGAATGAAAAATTTTTTGACTGTCGTTTAGACAATTAAAAGATCTATCAAAAATAAAATTAAAAATGCGACGTTGCCATTTAATTTTTTTTTTTGACATACAAATATTTTGTATGGGTTTGTGTATTATTATGAGACAAGCGAACAATATGAACAAACTTGTAAATGCATTGGTACTAATTTTAATATTTCTCTATGTTGGTGCAATTATATCCGCATAATTTACTCTATCAAAGATGATTTGAATATTGAATGAGATTTAATATGGTTGACATACTATCATACGTTTCTCATGTGTTTGTAGAATTAGCCAATTGAATTGATGGTTTCGAATTACCATAATAAAGTAAAACGGCTTTGAGACTTGTTTTCGACGAATCGATAAAAAAATCGTCATTCTGCAGGGTTATATTCAACATTCATTTCATACAAAATTTGATATAAATTAGTACAGTAACAGAAAGGTCTTTCAACCTTGTAAAATGAACTGAATTTCTCGTGACGATTCTTCAATACCGAGATTCTTGTAGTGGGATGTAAAAGATTGTATTATTTTAATCGGGGTACCAAAATATGTGATTTTTCTTAGGTCAAAACCAAATCCCGTATCAAATCATTCAGATATGATTGAGTAATGAGATGTTTTCTTCAGAAGGAACATAGATCAGATCACTTGAAAATAACACATTCAAAAATAGTTTATATCTTCCTCGGCCGTGGACTTTGCAGAAGAATTTGAACGCATTGAAGATGGAGTTTCACAGTTGGTTCTTTTTGAAAGACCTTCAATTTTTACAAGACAGAAGTAATAGTAATCTGCTGGTTCACCCCAAATCATTGGCCTTTCTGACAGGACTTCAGAAAAATTCTTGTTTTCGTTCCACTGAATTTGACATAACACGAAATACACCATATATGTGGTAGGGTAAATCACCCAGTGATTGGCCTCCCATTCTAATAATTAGATTTAAAGGCTCATTATATTTCCCCAACCTACATAATGAGAACTGCGCCTAAAGTTTTTGATAGGTAATAGATCCACATTTTTCAAAAACATGTTACTTTTACTTATGTGTTAGTAAATTTTGCAGAATTAATTAATCTGGTCTGTGGAAACCAAATGCTAGTCACTGGCCGCACTTACTCAACGATTGGCTCCCCGGTTTTCCAATTATTGACCACTGAATGCAAGCAAGCACGAAAAAATTATTTTTTTTTTTAGTTTAGAATAAACTTTATTTTGTTACAATACAAAAATAACATATATATAGGTAATCTTCTATATAATATATTAGGACTTCCAAATAAAACGCAACTTAATAAAATTTTCGAAAGTAGTTTCGAAACTAAACGCCTTTTTTTCATTTATATTATTTGTAGGTACCTCGGTATTTTTGATTGGTTAAACAAGTTTGACATGTAAATATATTATAATTTGATTTGTGCAAGTTTAACCATTCAATGCATAAGTCATGGTAAACACGCCTGCATGAATTACATTTTACTCCATGGTTATGATATCACAAATTTTTAGTGCAAGAGTAACACAACCCGCACAATAATTTCTGGTTTGTGAAGGTAAAAGTAGATTTGACTTCTGAACGACTTTGAGAACATGAACGGCTCCTTGGTCAGAGTTTCCAACAGATGGGTTCTTTTCAACCCATTTTTTATCGGATTGAATGCTGCAACGTCAGCGGGCTGCATGATTTGTGCAGCATTCGGGTACAGACACACTAAAATTTTATATATATAAAGTTTTACACATAAAGAACTAAGTTTGTATGAGAGATGTGTACAGTGACCGTCTAGGAATTACGGGGAACTTCGTGCCTATATTCTTTAAATAAGGATATAAAATGTTATATATACTAAAAGCCAATTGTCTCGCTCTTTTTAACACGAACGATTAAAACGGCAAAGCTATACCCCAAAATTGACGAATTGGGGAGACAGTTTTCTGAGAACCTGGCGCATCTACGCTGGGAACGAAAGTGTCACGCGACGGGGACCACGGTCCCACGTGCCTTAGGCCATTTTTCACGTCTCCGAAGAGAGAACGAGGGCCCGAAAGGAGTTTTTGAAAATTTTAGAACGTGCAGAAAAAGAGTATGAATCATAGTATTTTGCCATAAGGCCTACGTGTAAAATAAAAAATATGGACTAGGTTCGATTTTAAAATGGCGGTGGATCGATACAGATGACCGTGACACATCAAACTTCGGATAAGGTTAAGTTAAACGCACGAAAAATTCAATTTCAGGTTATAAATTATCAAAACCGTCAAATCAGTTTGAGTTCGCGATATGGCATTTGCCGGGAAACGTCAAAATTGGCGGAAAGCACCAGTCGTGTAATACACAACACATAATGACTATCTATTCACGTTTATCGATCGGTTGTCAAGTTTAAATGTCAGAAGGCCGACAAATAAAGGGATTATGAAGGGAAAGTGGTACCTTTCAGATACGTATTAGTGTTATTATTATCAATTGTTACTATTTCTTTTCTATTTATGAATATATGAACAATGCCGACAGATATGATAAAATAAACTTAAAGTGTATTATCGCACGTAAGTACAGTGACAAATATAACGATCTTTCTATATTTTATTAAGATATATTAAACACAAATTATATATGTCATCGAAATGTCGTCACTTCTCGCGAAAGAAGTACCGAAGCAAGCCTAAATAAAGAATCATCTGAGTTTTCTTTATTTGTCAGATGTGTCCGAAACACTTCGAAATAACATAAATACATCAAATATGTAAAATTCCCATAAGCATTTATGTAATTTCGTTTATCAATTCAGTTATAAAAGAAAGCATTTCAAGTACGCGACTATGCGGGTTGGCACAAACTAATCAGAAGTACATTTTCGGTTAAATGGTATTAGGAGCCAGCAAGATTTTTGATTGGGTTTTACAAAGTACATATACATACAACTATTAAAGCGTAATATGAAAATTAATTAATTCTCTCAATGACCTGTAAGTTTAAAACATGTTTTGTTAAAGTTCATCATGTTATGTTGTTAATTTCATTTGACAATTGGAAAGACAATGTTGTTAAGCACTCTCAGTCTGACATTTCGTTCTCACAAGTTTATGTGTGAACGAATACACAACAACGAAGTATTGTCACGATGACAGGTGGAACGACAATTTGGTTAAACATCAACTTTTTATTGTCGTATAAGTGTCACGATGACAGTCTGTCAAAAAATTTGAAGTATACACTATTTCTATCGTAAACTTGACACAAGGCATGGTACTACCAATTTTATAGAACGAATAACATGAAACAACATTTCATTGCCGAACCGTCTTGGTTTTTTTTTTTTTTTTTTGGTCTGTCGACGTTCACCTTGGGCTAGATGCACACAATTAGACAATTAGACTTAGCAATCAGTAAAAACATTAACAAAACCATAAAGATAGAAACTGAAAGTGTCATGAGCTCTGATCACATTCCAATTATAATAACTTGGAACGAAGACATAAACGAAAGAACATATCACACCTTCAAGACAGACTGGGCCGGCTACAAAACAGAACTAGAACAAACCATCACTGCAGTTCCTAAAATACAAAACACTGCAGAATTAGAACAGAACATAAAATCACTACAAGATAAAATAACAAACGCTGTTGAAAATAACACCATCAAAATAGAAAGGATATATAAATCAGGTAGTCTACCACATCATATTAAAGAACTAATAAAGGAAAAGAACAGAGCTAGGAGAAGACAAAACTATACTAAACAACCTTCAACATCAAGTACATAAGGAATTACTGGAATCGAAAAATGTAGAATGGCAAAGAACACTCGAAGAAATAGGTGCAGAGCCCTCTAAGACATGGAAAATAATCAAGGCAATCAAAAGAGAACAAATACAAATCCCACCACTTCAATTCAATAACTCCACACAAGTCACAGCAGAAGAAAAAGCAGAAGCTCTAGCGGAATCACTAGAAGAGCAATTCACTCCGAACTTGGATGAAGTAGACATGCAACACGTAATGCAGATTCACAAAGTAGTAAGCAGAGAAATACGTGAACCCCACTCCCCTAGCAACGACCCAGTCACAGCCGAGAACCTAAAAGCAATCCTTAAAGCATGAAATCCCAAAAAAGCTCCTGGTATAGACAACATCACCAACAGATCACTACAAACCCCCCCCCCCCCCCAAAAGCAATAATGTCAATTCTAGCAATAGCAAACTCCGTTATCAGACTCCAAACATTCCCAAAGATATGGAAACATGCCACAGTAATAGTTATACCTAAACCAGGAAAACCAAAAACAATACCAAGCAGCTACAGGCCCATAAGCCTGTTACCATCCATTAGCAAAGTGATAGAAAAAATAATCCTACAGAAGATAAAGTACCACTCTGACAATCAAGACATAATACCAGAAGATCAACATGGGTTTTTAGAGAAGAACATTCAACGATAACACAACTTTCAAGAGTCACTGAGATTATCCAAGACGGATTCAACAAAAATCAAGTGACAGCAGCTGTATTTCTCGACATAGCAAAGGCATTTGATAAAGTCTGGAGGCAGGGACTCATATATAAAATGATAATACACAATTACCCAACACACGTCATAAAAATCACGAACAGTTTTCTCTAAGGACGCTGCTTTCAAGTTAGCATCCAGAACACACTTTCCTCAATAAAACATCCAACAGCGGGAGTCCCCCAGGGCTCATGCCTGTCACCTCACCTATATACAATATTTACAGCAGACATACCAGTATCAAATCCTACAAGATACTTAAATACGGCCACCTTTGCAGATGATTCGGCACTGCTCTCAACATCAAGATGTCCGACGAACGCGGTACAGGAACTCCAAACGCACCTAGACAACACGATAAAATGGTTCAAACAATGGAGGACAACAATAAACGAAGACAAATCCCAAGCAATAATCTTTCAAAGGAATCTGAAAACAACAGGCAACGAAATAACCATCAACAACAACACTATACCATGGAGTAGAGAAATTAAATACCTGGGAATATACCTGGATATAAAGCTCAATTATAACACACACATAGCAAAAACGATAACCAAAACCAAACAAACAAGATGTCAACTATGGCCTCTTATAGGCAGAAGAAGCCAGCTGAACACGAACAACAAAATTCTACTTTACAAACAAGTATTAGGTCCAATATTCACATATGCATGGGTGCATATGTGCAAGACCAACATCAAAAAACACCAGTCTTAGAATGATACTAAATGCTCCATGGTATATGAGAAATAATCAAATAATGAATGAAACAAATACCCCAACCATTATTGACTACATCAAGGAAAGAGCGCTCAGTTTCTATAACCAGATGGAAAACCACTCAAATCAAAATCTTAAAAGAGCACTTGCTCATCAATTATCATCAATTATTATTATTATTACTATTGTATCGGTCATTTATCGTATCTTTAATGTCTTGGACACATCTCTGTCATCTTTCTACATACAAATATACATACAGCGTCTTTAATTTAAATTTAGAGTAGCTTATGATATCAATATTAATTTGGGAATACTGTGCTATAGTAATGTTTTTCATTTTGACTACCTACTGTCATAGTTAAGTCAATTTATTGAAAAGTTCCACAGTGTTTTCAAATTAATATTGAAATCGTAGGTTATTCCAAAAAAAATTAATTGAAGGCACGGTATGTCTACAGTGACATTCAATTTGACAATTCATTCTCGCAATAGATCGAACTGTCACCACCATTACAGTTTGCAAGATAATTTAACGTATGGGCAACGTTTATCATAAAACTTGAGACAAATAAAGTTAGAGTACTACCAAATTTAAAAAACAAAGAAATTTATATATGATACAACAAATCTTGATCATACAACCATCTTAGGTTTACCTGTTCGGCCTACTTACATTCAACTTAGACTAGGTGCACACGCATTATATCAAACTTGAATGTCAACGAAATGTTCCAAGTAATCAGCTTTCAGTAAATTCTATAGAAATGTTAAACATTTTATGGGAAATTATTTAGTTAATAAATCCACACTGTTAGAAATATTGTCTTGATCTAAGAAAATATATTTTCTTCCGTATATACAAAGCCTTAATTTACTTGATTTAAAACGGTTTGGAAATATTTACTTATAATAAAACGGACCGTTTCAAATCAAGTAAATTAAAGCTTTGTATATACGCAAGAAAATATACTTTCTTAGATCAAGACAATATTTCTATCAGTGCATTTGTCTATAATTATAGATGCCACAATAATGTATAATTAATTTCTAGAGATATTTCATTTATTTTGCATCTTCATTCATAAACTAATTAAAAGAAAATTTATAACCGTTAAAATTCAAGTGCCTCTGCGACTGGCAGTAGTCACGTTCCAAAGAAGCAATTCAAACTCGAAGAGTTTCATGGAATAACAAAAAGAGCAAGTATTCTATTAAATTAATGTGTCCTAAATAAAAAAAAAAAAAAAGTGGAAAGAGTAAATTGAATAATCAGCACTTGATGACTTATATCGACATTTTATGACAAACATTATCGAGCACTGATGAGCTTGATTATTTGCAACGAACGTCATATAAATTTATTTCTATTGACTATTGTCCCGGAAGCCCTAAGTTAATTGTAATTCAAAGAAACGCTGATCCAAATTGGTGAACATTATTAAACTAAAATGAAGTAACAGTTAAAGGGTGTAGCCATCTTTACTCATCTATTATTATTTTAACACCGATATATTTAACTAGAGCATACGCGAAATGTTGGTCAACTCAACATTCACGTTAGGTGGCTTAAATGTTACAGGAAACGTCAGAATTGTCAGAAAAAGTCCATCTGACTTTTGATTAATGTTGGCAATTTCACAAAAATTTAATTGCAGGTTATAAAACGTCAAAACGATCAATCGATTTCAGTTCGTGATGAAATCTGAACTGCTTTCATTATTCATTTGAATTATTTCAAAAAAAAAAGGTTAAACACCCTGACATCTATCTGATATTTCATGGTTCATGTTTTTAAGCTTCATCGATATTTATTGTAGACCTTGACACAAAAAGATATGAAATTACAAATTTTATACAGCGAAATGACTAAAATATTAATGAGAAAAGTGCTATCAGATCCATTTTAGTTTTGCCTATATACCGTGCCTTCAAATACTTTCCGCATTAGAGACGGCCATGCTTTTTTTTTAATGGTAGGTGACAGTGCATAATTTTAATAGTTTGGTTATGTCATATAAATAATAATAGGCGTCTATAATTTGAATTTAAGTATGACAACTGCCAGAATTTGAAGTTTTCAAAAAATTAGCATGTACACCAACATTGATTACTTAAAAACTTCAAAAACAGCCTACTCTAATGCGGAAAGTATTTGACGGCACGGTATTAGACAATTACCTTAAAATATGATTTATATTATTATTACTAGGTGACAGACGAATCAAATTCCAATGTAATGACAATTGTTTTGTAACTATTCAATTTACTAAAGTAAATATTCCAGTCTAATTCAACAATTACTTCTACTAAATAGTTTGATTGTCAGTAGAAAGTTTGAAGTATGGGCAGCGTTCAATCATTTAATGCGATATGTTTGAAAATACACCATTAAATCAAATTGTTAATCAAACATTCTGATGATGGTTGATGATGATCGTGTCCCAGGCTGGTGGCTCTTATTTCGATGGGTTGGTTGTAATCATGAACTACCTTTTTGTGTTATTTTTCCTTAAATACTTAATAAAAATCACAAAATGATCCAACAATTACAAATTATATTCTTTTTACAGTGTGTGTAAGCAAAATGTTTACACAGATATTCCAACGTCGGTCAGTATTATTTTTGGTTATTGTTTTTAGTTCAACTACCAGCGTCACTACTAAATATTTAAATTATAATAGGATCGTCTCGGCAACCGACATAGCCAGAGCACGATCTACAGGCGACGACTCAATGCCACTGCAAACTCACTTTGACAGGAACAATTTCAGAGCAGACAAATGAAACTAATTATTAATATGGAAGCCAGTTATAAATTCACTATTATAAATAAAAGTAATAAGTCATACTTATTCTATACCAACATTTTATTTAAAACTTGATTCTTCTGTGTAATGGGCATGCATTGTTCACAAATTTGCATTATAACAAAAGTTATGTCAAAAGTATGTTTGCGGGCCATGATAATTGGCAGGTTAAATTATGCAAAATTAAAATAAATCTGATATTACATTTTCAATAATGATTTAGTCCTTTCATTGTGTAAAACTAATAAAACTATGAATCTTTTAGTGTCAAGTCTTAGTATTACGCTAAATAGCATCTAAATTTCAAAGTCCAACAACGAAAAGTCAGACTGACGTTAAGATGCTTTAAATTGTCGTTCCACCTGTCACCGTGACAGTACTTCGTGGACAAAAATATACGTCTATACAAGGTGTGCCAAAAGTTTAGAAAATCAAAAATGATTTTTTTTGGCGTTTTACAGCGAACTGTAATAAAACTGTAAGCGGACGCGAAAGGCGATTCAAGCTCGAAGAGATTGATGGACTGCTAGTTCTCTATATAGTCCCTCATAACGACCATTTTCATTCATCCTGTATCTGAAAGACCGATTCCCCATCCTGGAGGCACGGACTTTACGATATTTATGGGGAGCCTTTTATATGGATATACGATCATTGGTGGCGTTACCTAACCATAAGCCGTAAAAGTGAATATTACTGTTAATGTGGCCTTAGAAGAAGCATGGTCCACCTCATAAATGTTTCGTGCTCCTTTTGGAGCGAGTACTTTATTGTTCTTAGGGCATAGGTGGAAGCACGGTTCATCGGCGTTCATTACTCTGTTTGGATCGTCCAATATTTCTCTAAATCCTTTTGATATCAAAAGTCTTCTATTTTCGCAAACCATTTTTTAATTTTTGACTGTGACAAGTTTGCACTTGCTGCTGTCGCAGCTTCTGATGTGCGCTCCGAAACTTCTGGATTCCTTCGAAAAAAACCTCGATACCATGTCTCGCCAGGGCGATTGTTAACAAATGGTTTTCTTCTTGGACTTTGCTCCAGAAATTCTCTCACCGATTCTAAGACATCCTTTTTACGACTAGGAAATGCACGTGTGATTTTCAAAGATCCAGGTGATCAAAATGTGCTCTTCTTCATTGGAGGGGATTGGGTTAGGGTCAAAAGCTGGTTTTACATATTTATGACTTTTTCTAAACTGCAAAGTAGCTCTCGGAATTTTGTATTGTCTTGAAACCACTCTTAAGTGTTTTCCATTTTTAATTTCTTCAAGACCTTTTTGTACATCGTTTTCTGTGTATTTCTTATAATATTTTTCACCCGGAACAATTTTTGGCATTGTCTTCAACTAAAAATACGTTTTAGTGATAGTCCTGTAATGAAATTTCGTTATTGGCCCCGGCCAGTAACTAAATGTGATGCAATTACTTGCTAGATTTTCTAACTGGACGCTAAATAGGGAAAGGCCAATCACTGGGTGGTTTACCCTACCCATGTTGTGTCTTGATTTTTAATTTTGAAACCAAAATATTGTTAATAACATCTTTGAATTAATTCACCTAGAGGCTTCTTTTGCGATTTTGTAACATATAGTCCATTTTAGTATATTCCGCGATGACATATTAAATTTCTCTACTTCTCTTTGGAATGCGTAGCGTCGTATCCTTTGTAGTTGCCGCTGCCTTCACGGTATAGCTCCAAACATGCTTGAACTTGTTACAACACTTTTATAATTTTAAATTTTACATGGATTTTAGTGAAAACAGATAAAAGCGCTATTTTGAGAATGTGACGTGATACTCTATGTCAGAATACAATTTTTATATTTAAAACAATGCAAAATATTAAAATTTTAGACTATTATGCCACTTATAAAAGTCGTGTTCGTTTTTTATGATTCTTATAAATACATATACGGAATAGGAGGAGCAAAGGAAGGCTCAACAACATAATTTCTTTTATTCTACTTTTTATAGTTTTACCTTCCCTCAATTTTTTTTCTAAAAAAATATCGCCGAACGAAAACAAATTTCCGAACTTTATTTTCCAATAAGCCATAATCGGGTAATCTTCACGGTTCAATCTGAAGAGGAAAAAATATATATACGTATAAAACATTTTCCGTTTTTCTCTCGCGCATACTTAAAGCACAATTCTATATGCGTAGGTAAAGGGAAAATGCGTTTGAAATCTTCACGCGTGAAACGTATATATACGGAGATAGCAAAAAAAACAAAGCAAAAAGGATTGGAAAGCAGTAGGCTGCGGTCACACCCAGACCGTGTGCATAACTTTTTAATATTGACAGCAAATATTTATTATCTTCACTCTTATATTGCGAAACTTTCTGCAATATTCTAAAGTTCGATATTTGCAAATGTAAAAAGTTGAGAAGAAGAATTCGTGACTTGAAACCTCCATAGGGACGAAAGAACGTTCCCAAGGTCCCGTCCGCCCATGTATACGTTGTACATACTTTAAGGTCGTTCAAGAAAAAGAACAGCGAGGGCGCGCGGACACGAGAAAAGGGGAACAACACGTAAACGAAGGAAAATAATGATTAAAACTTTGACGTGTATTACGTTATGATTTTTTACGGATAAATTGTATTTCGGAGCGGCTCGTTTGCAGTTTTGTCGCCTAATAAGCGAGTATTGGGCGGAGAGTTTCGTAAATAAAGTTTTAAAATATCTTCACGAACATTTCCTAATTAAATTATTATTATACTTCGTACAATTTTCCATCTTTGAAAGTAAGATCATTTGTGTGTTTAAAAGTTTATCGATCTAATCCATCTGACAACCGTTGTTGTATTAGGCTAAGAGATGATTCCCTATCTCTTAGCATAATCTTTCGGTTAACAAGTTTATTTGTCTTTCTTCTTATTGTTTATGTTGGGATTATGTAACGGTACGGCATAATTTTTATATGATTTTATAAATCTTAAATACGCATATGAATTGTATTTTTAAAGTTATATATTAGAAGCCAAACTATATAATTCTTAGAACTGTTTATTCTAGATGTATGATTTAAGCACCAATTAGTGTGAAAACTATAACTAAGATACATGGACAGAGGAGAAGAGGGAGTATGTGTCTGTGTTGATTATATTATAAGACTTGAGACGCCGAGTGTTTATGTAATCGCCAGTTAAACGTGACATTAGCGTGTGATAATTATAACTAAGATACATGAACAGAGGAGAAGAGGGAGTATGTGGGTCCCAGGAAAAAAGTGAATTTCGATGAAAGAAAAAAATCGACAAGAGACATAGGAAGAAAGCGGTTGACTTTTTTACACCGCAGATAAGAGTCTATATATATATATACATCGCGTCTAAAGTTAAGTGTTCACCATTGCTAACTTTGTTATTATTGAAGCTACAAAGTCGATTAAATTAGCAAACTAGTAGGACTTTTTTTTGCTGATTAAGTTTGTCAAAACAGAGAAACAATTGAAAAACTAGTTTCTGAGATAGTCACGAAAGCAATAAATTTTTAAATGAACTTCTTGTATATTTCGAAATTTTTTGAAAGAGACTTAAATTCTAAACAAAAAGCAAATAATACACCATCGTCCTAAATTTAAAAATAAGCGAATAAAAAGCTCTTAAATTCTTTGATTATTATTGTTTTAATATGTAAGTAGGCGATGAATATAAATTGAAATAAAAGATTACCTGAAACTTCAACATGTTTGTAAACTTAATCCTGTTTTGTAATTAATTGGTTGTGTACGGCTACCAATTGTTAACAGTTTATTACTAGTTGTTAGTTCTACTAAAATGTCTTTCACACATCTAGAAAATAACGATTGAAATGTAATAATAGTATTACTCTACAATCAATCTTACTATTATTACATTTTGTACGCTTAATTTGTGAATAAATATAATTTTATTTTGGTGAATCTAAAAAATAGCTGTCTAACCAAAGTAGGTAGATTTTCCTGAAATTTTGTATAGGGCCATAGTTTCTCATTCTGAACAACTTTTCTTAGTAATATTTTAGCATACTGCGAACGAGAAAGGTACTTTACCTGAAGCGGAAATAGATCTTGCTCAACTGTCAAGGCTTACGTCATTTGACAAACTCGAAACTATACTAAAAATAAGTTTCAAACCAAGCAGGGCTTACTTATAAAAGATCAAATTTAAATTCAAAGATTTTTAGTTCCGCACACCTCTTGTAACATCAATCCTGGGACACGCTGTATATATATCACAATACTTTTACGTAGAAAATTTTCGACCACGAGATTTTTGCAGATGTCCACGTTTTGAAGTCCCCTGATACCGAAAAAGTGGCTTTTAAAAAATGTATGTGTGCGTGTGTGCGTGTGCGTCAGTGTGTGTGTGTGTGTGTGTGTGATCAAGATAGCATAGCGGTCAAACCGCTATAGGTATCAATTCCAAATTTTATATTTACGAGTATAATCTGCCTCTTGAGATCTGATTACGTTTTCAGTAAAATCGGCAGACCTGAAGTAGTAGTTTACTTCAGTGAAAAAATCGAATTTTGCCAATATCTCCACTACAAAGTTTAAACAAATTTATAAAGAATTCATATGTACTCAAAATTGAATTTGAGAAGAATTTTATTATGAAAGTAGGTCTTTTACTCTTATCAAAAATGCAAATGTTTCGCAAGTCATGCATTTTAGGCAGGTACGCTACGAATATAAAAGTACTTAGAACTTAATTTTCAATATCTTTTGTATAAAAAAAATTTTCAAAATTCGGACTGGAAGTAACATTTTTACTCTCAGCGAGTAGCACTTTCTTTCGAATATCTCGCAAAGTATGCATTCTATAGAGATTTATTAAGAGAAGAAGTACTTATAATAGGATTTTAAATAATTTTTATATAAAAAAAAATTAAAACTCTATAATTTTGAACGCTCATACGTATAAGAAAGTCGTGTGGTGCCACACCTCATTTTTTTAAATAAAGTGAACGTAGAAGGTAACCAAAAACGCAATACCAGTAGATAAATTGTATTCAATACTACAATTTAATGCAAGAAATTATCATAGAATTTCAGCTAGTACATAAAAATATTGTATTATACGCGTACGTTTTCATAGCGATTTAAAAACTCATTCTTCAAAAATATTAGCTGTGAATTGGCGGTGACAAATACAGTATAATGTTTGCTGTATTGGTTTAGTTCAAAAATGCCTTTATTTTTAAAATTGTGCAAAATTAGAACGAAGAGGTAAGGTGATAGTTTGTGACAAATTATGCAACAATCTGTTGTGGAAAACTCGGTGACAGACAATTGAAAGTATCGCAGATGTTGAGGACGGCATAACTCAGTCGCGCAAGGTTTCACAGAAATTACAACTTTCATGGGGTATCTCAGTTAATTCATAAATAAAATCTTCATAAACTTTCATAAAACAATAAAATTTTGTTCAATATTTTGATAATTGTATGTACTATAATAAATTTCTTCCAAAACCCTCAGATTTGAAAATCTTATATGACTATCTAATATGATTTTTCTGCTTTACATTGCGTAGTTAATTAGGTAAATTTACCCAAGGTGTAATTCGAACCTACCCTCCCAATTGCTAATCAGGTGCTCTACGCTACCTGAGCAGTGGATTCAAGTCTTTTTAATCGTCTTGACACTTATATTATTATGTTTGCAGATATTAAAAATAGGTAGTTTATAAATCATTCTCATGCCATAGAAAAACATTAAACTTTTATTGTAGCTGTTTATTTGTTCAATTGGAAAGTTTGTCAGTGGCTATTTGTCAAAATAAACCAACCAGATCTGTCGACGGCTTTAGTGTGACACTTAATTCTTTTACAATAATAAGTATAATCACAACTAACTTCAAAGTTTAGTGATTTAGAGTAATCTTGACTAACTGTTTGTTACTCAAAGTATATAATATTTCTGCAAATATATTAAATTCAGTTCTACATAGTTTTCCATTTTAAAAAAGCAATATGAGTATTTTTTCAATAACAGTTTGCTTAATTTCAAGAAGAATTTACCTGAAAAATATTTTGAAATGGTTGCTCCTTTAAAAGATATTTAGCCGTTCCGCTACATTTGTCTAAACCTGTGTAAGTTCCGAGTAATGGTATTGGCTACGATATAACTTTAAACTTAATGCGAAAACAAGATTTTTCCTAAAACGTGGTATTTTCTCACACAGGCCGAAGACAAATTATAATCGAAAAATAATCGCCCTAAACTTTCTGCCACTTGACATATCTCAGACTTTCCCTACAACTTGTTCAGGTTCCAATGTCTCCCCCAGTTCCAGAAAGTAGTATACTAACTAATAGGGAGTAGTGATGTACAACCAATTTTGAATACTTTTTAGAGACTTTTAACTTGTGTTTAATTGTCTCTAAAAATGTTCAGAGGCATTTTCACGTTCTCCGCTTTTATGTTTTCTTTTACGAGAGTTCCAAAGTTTAATTTCTACCCATCGTTATTGCCGACATCAATTCCGTACATTTCCATCCGTCGCCCTGGGCGTTCGAAGTCCATTTAATAGACTATATAAATATTTAATAAATGGAGAATACGTGTGACTAGATGACTGTATATAGTCGTTCGTGTGTGGTTTTCATCAAAAGACGATTAAAAAGCCATTAGATGTTCGAAAATTGTAATTAATTTGGTAGTTTACTCCATCGTGTATACCGAAGTGACATTAATTAGGGCATGTAACGGCCAACCCTAGTACTTTAGATAAGCAACAACATTTTATTCATCGACGAGGGAATAATGAACCTTACCAGGAAAAGTTTATTATTCATATTTTAATAACGTATTACGTGTTCTATATATATATATATATATATATATATATATATATATATAGAAAAATGCATTCTTAGGGGGGATCCAGCATCAAAAGATATAACTTTATGTGAAGTTCTTTATTTTTTGCCAATATTTCGTATTATAATCTAATACTTCTTCAGGGCAAAAAATGCGAACTTATCGAGAGAAACACGTGCACATAACTAGAAAACATCACTTTTTTTGGATGGATGAATTAAATTGACATTATATGAGAATTTAAAAACTACCGTTAAACGTTTTACAGTCACATTACTAAAATAATAAAAATTGAAAATTTTAAGGAACTTCCTAGAAGGACCTCTAAAAATTTAAAAACTACATATATATATATAATAACATATAATAACAGAATGTAATATCATATAATAACATAATCATAAGTGTCAAGACGATTAATGTAGACCTAAACCAGTTAATGGAACTGCATACACAATACCGATTGTCCTATGCTTATTGTTTACATTTTCATTCATACATATTTGATTTACATTCTACATTTGTCAGTGTATTCTAAATGACAACCAGTTGTCATATTGTTATTACTTTTGCTCAACATTTGCCACTACTACCAAGAAGATATTCATTTTTTCAATACATTTGTATATTTGTCAATGAATTTTAATATATTTATATATATATATATATAGTTCAGTTACTTTTAATACATTATTCCAATTTAGATTATTCCATTTCTTATTATTTTGGGTTCTTTATCATGAGACTTTCTTAATTAAGCAAACCTATGATATTAATAAAAAGTAAACTTCTTTTAAGGCATTAGTATTAGTATTACATCCAAAGTCAATACAATTCAATAATAATAATAATAATATTCAATAATTAGGGATTTCCCCGGTAAGTTGTGCCGAGTCGGGGATTTCTCAGGTATGTTATATATAATTAGGGACTTTCCCAGTATATGTATATTATGCAAAGGCAGAGATTTCCGCAAATCAGTTCTTACGCTGTTCACTGTACTGTAAGGTTTCAGCTAATATGAAAGTTGCTCGTATACATATTGCATCCAGTGAAAAATTTATGGAGTCATTGATTTTGTTTAGTTACTGCCTTTTGTTGTTGGATCTGGTAAGTCTACAATTTTAGTTTAGCCTCCTTAGTTGACAGTCGTTACTCATAGGATTTAAAAATATCAAGAAAGTGGATAACCGACAACCTTTGAAACCTAAAAATTTGGAAGCAATTATAAATGAAATGAGCGACATTGAATATCATAGTGATGATAGTGAACATGTTCCATCCGATGACGATAGGGAAATCGACATAATTGAAGGTATGACATACAATGAAGGAATTTCGGAGTTAGATGATGAAGACAATTCAGAATCAGAAAACAATTCTGGCGATTCCGAGGCCAATAATGAAGATTCTGATGATCAATCAAACGCTAACAGACAAACTTTTGTTTCAAAAAATAAACATGTGTAGCATGAAACTCCTCTCAAATTGCCACAAGGTCGATTAGGGCTGCAAAATATTTTACGCGAAAAGTCAGGAGAAGTTGATAATATATTCTCTGCCTTTTTGATTTATCACAAAAAACCACTCATGGCAGTTATTGTGAAATAGATAAATGTAGAAGAAAATACTATATTTGGAAATAGGTGGAAACAACTAGATGAAAGCGAAGCAAAAAAAATTATGGGCGTCCTAATACTCATAGGAGTATATATAGATCAAACTACAAAGAAATATCTTAGTTATGGTGTAAGAAGAATGGACGTCACATTTTCAATGATATTATGAGCCACACTAGGTTTCAAAAATACTTTGAGTAATAAGATTTGATAATGCAGCTGAAAGAAGTAAAAAGGTCTTCTGACAAACTTCAACCAATTCGTGAGTGCTTCGAACTCTGGAATGACTATCTACAAAATGGATATATTCCAAGCCATGACTGTAGATGAGCAATTAGTAGCCTTTAGAGGAAAATATCCCTTTTGCCAATATATACCGTCAAACCAAGTAGATATGGTATCAAGTTTTGGGCAGCATCATTTCCTATGCATGGAAATTAGACGTCTATATCGGAAGCAAGTGAGAAAAATCAAGATGAGAATGTAATGAAGATATAGAAAGCTCTGGGAGAAATATGCGGCAATTTTTGTCCGTCCTATTCACTTTCTTACTATCTACTGTCAAAAACACTGACACTTATTGGAACCATTCGTAAAAATAAGCCAGATTTGCCAACCTACTTCAGAAATCCCAAGAATCGAGAAATCTTGTAGACATTATTTGCCTTTCAAAATAATAAAATAATACTTTCATACTGTCCAAAGAACGGACTTACTTAGTACAATACATAATAACACCACAGTTAGTGGTACAAAAAGAGAGCCAAAGTAATCCTAGGTTATAACAAAACTAAAGACGAATGACAAGCAGATTGCATTAACTATTTTTTATAATATGATAGAAATTAGCGTTATGAATGCATTCTCTCAACAGAGACCGTTGCAAACAGTTACGCAAGCGAAGAAGTTTTATTATAGAGTTGGGTAAATAACTGGCCCAGTACCATGAGAATCTAGAACCAGCTGAAGCATCTACTAGTAGGGAAACAAAACCGCCAAGGAAAAACGGTCGACGCAGCATCTGCACATCTAAAAGAGACAGAAAAACGATAACTACTTGTAATAAGTAGTATTATGTACTAAGTGTGTTGAATAAAATTACTTTGTAATCATTATGCAAATTTCTGATGTAAGTGTTTATTTATAAATAACCAAAGAATAGCAAAAATAAGTTTAAACATAAAGAGAATCGCCGTAATTCATATATGGGTCCAATCGATCTTGACGGTTAAACCGAAATATAGATTTCATTTTATTTCGTAAATTATGAATTTTAGATACCAATATTTATTAACAGGATAAAAATGATTAAAACTTAATTTGCGTCAAATTTTGTTTTTCTTTGTACAATTATAAAGATAGTTCCAAATAATGTGTTTCCTAAGAGTAATTTTCTGTAAAATAATCAAAAATTTACATCGTGTAAACAATAAACCGACGATTACGACCATACCACTAAAAACCGATATCGCAACTGTAACTGCTAATACACTTGCATGTATGTATAGGTATAGTACAAATGTGTTAAGGCTGTACGCCCGGCCTCGAAATCGTTTTTCCCATTTCCTAATCGTATTTTTCATGAAAACCTTACCGAATTTACACGCTAATTTAAGAAAACAATGCCTTTCGGTGGATAAATCGTAATTTCTTCGAAATTGTCCAAAGGGCCCTAAATAAAAATAAAAATGTAAGAAATTTCAAAAAACAAGCCTTTATTTAAAATTATGTAACACTCAACAGCAATACATAAATTTTATTTTTTCTTAATTTTTAAAAATAAGGTCACGAAACGGAAAACAAAATTTTGAAATTTGGGCGAAATTCACTGAAATTAAATAGAGTATGTGGTACGCTCGCACATTGTGTCGAGAGGTAGCTCCGCCTACCATTTCGGGCAGTTTCCACGCAGTTTGTAAAATACTTCTGAGATCGGTGTATGAATATAGTGTACATATACAGTGTGAGTGGGTGTGAACATAAACAATTACTATGAGTGATAACATAACGAAACAGAGGAAAAAGTGTTATAAAAAAAGAAGTGTTCGCCTGAAGATGAAAAGGTAAGTTACCGACATGTGTGATAGGAAGGCAATTGGATCAAAATCGCTAGCTACTCCTTTATTTACCAATCAATAGCCAGTTTCTAAAATTAAAATTATAAATTTGCATATTTTTAAAGAAAAGCAAAGTTTATTTTTTATGCTGTTGCAGATGAAATTTTGTCTGATTGCAACACAAAAGGCTAGCATTTATTAAAATTGTATCTAATAATGATCCATATTGTGAGAATACGCTATAGAATTTCAGAGCTATAGTGAATAATTATGTAGTATCTATCTGTCGTAACAAATAATTTATTTTTTCAGGATACGTTCAAAATCTAGTTCTGCACCTGATGAACCACCGACCACAGATGCCCAAAGATGTAAAATTCCCAGGTATGTACAGAATCATTGATGAGAAATAAAGAACATCGTAGAGCAATAATAATAGTTATTTATAATAGGTACAAACGTGATCACAAACACGACTAATAAGGTTCGGATTTTATGTAAAAAAAACATCTGTTTTATTATTACTTAGAAAGCGGAATCGAGCGAGTCATGACTCATCACCCATGGGCGCGCTATTGAAATGTTGTATTTTTAAAGAGGTTTTAATTTTATTTATATAATTGAATAACAAGTGGCTGGTGATTATAAAATACAAAATACCCTACTATTTGTTCATTTTCTCTTCTGTAAGACTTGTTCTCTTTGAATTAAGTACATCCTTGTAGATAGAAAACGTCTTTTCTACATCGCAACTGGTTATATTTACGTAATGGAAATATTTTTTTTATTTCAGCGTATTTAGCATACACAATTGCCGCAATGTTATTAAACCTGGATTTCTATTAAAAAGTGCGTCTAAGTCACTTGGAATTATTAATAGCCACATCTAATGTGGTTAATCCATTTTTACTATCTTATACGTAGTATAAGGAAGTAATGTGAAGTTTTCGACTTCGAGATTTTTGTAGATGTCCACGTTTTGAAGTCCCCTGATACCGAAAAAGTGGTTTTTAAAAAATGTCTGTGTGTCTCTATGTGACCACGATAACCGCTGTAGATATCAATTCCAAATTTTGTATTTACGTGTCTAATCTCCCTCTTGAGATCTGAGTAGTTTTTCAGTAAAATCGGTCTACTGATTTTACTGAAAAACTAGTAGCAGTTTACTTAAGTGAAAAAATTAAATTTTGCCAATATTTCGTCAACTACTAAATTTAAACAAATTTATAAAGAATTCATATGTACTTGAAATTAAAATTGAGAACAATTTTATTTCAAAAGTTTTTGGAAGCTGCTACCGGAAGTAGGTCTTTTACTCCTATCGAAAATAATTTTTTTGCGAATATTTCGCATGTCATGCTTTTTAGACAGGTACGTTACGGGTATAAAAGTATTTAAAACGTAATTTTCAATATCTTTTGCATAAAAACAATTTCCAAATTCAGACCGGAATTACCACTTTTACTCTTATCGAATAGCGATTTTTTGCGAATATCTCGCAAATTATGCATTCTATATAAATTTATTATAAGTACAACAGTATTTAGATCTAGATTTGGAACAATTTTTGTATAAGGCAAATTTTAATATTTGGACCATCAAATAGCAGTTTTTTGAAATATTTCGCAAATTTTGCATTCTATTCAGATTTATTAAGAACCCAAAATTGTTTAGAGCTGTATATGGAATAATTTTTGTATATAAAAAAAATTAAAATTTGGACTGGAAATAATACTTTTACTTTTATCGAATAACAGTTTTTTGCAAATATTTCTCAAATTATGAATTCTATAGAGATTTATTAAGAGAATAAAATAATTTTTAGTTGTATTTAGGATAATATCTGTATAAAAAATGTTGCAAAATTCGGACCAGAAGAAACACTTACTTATACAGACTTAAAAAATTTATGTATTTATTTGTAACAACTTTTGTATACACATTTCGGAATGCACATACGTACAAGAAAGTCGTGTGGTGGCCACATCTCATTATTATATTGACGATTACCAAAGGTGTGAGTTATAAAAATATATACTCCACGTGAATCTGGAAACAAACAAGCCTCTTCTACGATGCAAACAAAAAACTATTATTATTATGCAAAATAATATAATTACAAAAAATAAATAATTTGTTTAAAGTAGAAGTAAAGTAAATCATTGCGTAAAGAAGAAATAGCATCAAATCAAAAAGAATATTTGCATAAGTATAAAATTTGGGCCGTGGGCACCACACGACCATATTATACGTATGTATATTTCGAATTAGTTATACAAAAGTAATTTACTCCAAATTAAATTTTAAATATTTTCATAAACTTAATAAACATGTGAGTAGAAGTGTAACCGGTCCGAATTTTGAAATTTTGTATTTAAAATATTGTTCCAATTCGAGCTCTAAATACTTTTGTACTAATACATCTGTATAGAATGCATAATTTGCGAGATATTAGCAAAAAACTGTTTTTTGATAATACAAAAAAATCGCTGTCGTGATCACACACAGACACAGAGAGCCATTGTTTGCAAAATACAAAAATCTGGAGGTCGAACATTTTCAGCGTCACAATACTTCCTTATACTACGTATCAGAAAGTAAAAGCAATATCATCTCTTCCCGTCCCTAACGGTATACCTGCTAGAAGCGCATGCTAGGACTCATACGGCTTGCGCGCAGTGATTATAATTATTATATTTGACTCGCAATATAATTTGCTTCTGGAACGATCTAGAAATTTATTTCTTGCACAAAAAATAATTTTGGAATGTTGGCTTTATTTTGTTTCACATATATATGGGTAAATTCTGAAAAATAAGATTAGTTACTCGATAGCTGAAATATACGTTACACAAATTGGTCGTCTACTAAAACTTTTTTTTTTTTTATAAAATTTACACACCATAAAGAAAAATCGAAAACACTAGTATCATCCAAATACTTTAGGGTATAACTTTTAAAAAAAACAGATCCCTAGCTCTCTGCATTGCTAAGATATCACGAGATAAGTATTAAAAATTGAAGAAAATGAAAATTTTAAAATTTACACAAAAAAACGATTTTTCGACCTTTTTGCGATTTCGATTTTATTTTCCAACTCAAAATTTGAATCCGGCAGGTGATTTTACATATTCAGCTTCACCTTTTTTGTGTGTTTGAGAAAATATAGATTGTCTAATTTAGGGGGGGTTGCTTCCCGACTGCAAACGTGTCGGCCAACCGGCGATTATCTGAGACCACAACGCAGCCATAAATTACAGGCAGATTAGATTAGGTGACAAGTTCTTTTCTCTATCTTTTTCCTCAGCATAAGACAGAGCACGCGGACCCTTAAACATTTGTCTTTTATTACATTTGCACGAAGAAAACAGTGGTACGCCTCTTTCAAATCGAACTCAGCTTGAAGCGGGCGTCCAGCCTTAACCGATGGCACAATAATTTATTAGAAATGACCCAAGTGTTTAATGTCGCTTATACGATTGTATTTTATTGCCGACAGTATAACCGACGAACCGTCACATACGTACAGAAACGAGGCTAAATTTGATATCTCGAATTTCAAACTGCTTTACCGTATGCAGAAATGCATGCACTACACACGTTAAAACGGCCCATCAATGAGACATAAACGTTTGGCAATAACAATAACAACAGGAAACAGCGGTAATCGTTTTGTCGATATAGTGAAATAACGAACTACATATGTGAAGTGGATATGTGCCTAAAAAAGATATATAGAGTATTTTGACAGAATGTTTACTCGTAAAATCAAACTTAAGTCTGTTATTTTGTTTATTCTGTTACAAAAAATTTCACAGATACCTTTAATGTATTGCTTTAAATGATGGTGAATATAGGCAATTTCTGCATCAAGGCAAAAATATATAATAAAACATAGAATGCGCAACTTACTAATAAGTACAAATAATTCTATTTGTCAATTTATTGGTTCAAAACTATAAATTTCACTAAAGCATAAACACGTGAGAAACAATAGAGACAGAGAGAGAGAGAGAGAAGAGGTAAGTAAACAAATATTCTAAAGTTTAATAAACAAGGAGAATATCAACATGTTAATCAGTTGCCAAACTTGATTCAAGTTTATGCAATTTAGTGATGTGAAATGAATTCATAAATCTTCCAATTTATTCAAGTGGAAAGACAATTACTTCCCTTCGAAGGAATGCAAGTCAATAGGAATTAATCTAACCGTATAACTAACACAGGCCTGCAAAATTCGAGTCATGAAATGTTGTCTGGTAACTATTAATTGTTTCCGATGCATTTTTGGCTACTAATTTCAAATATCCATTTTTCTCTATGACGTAAGGATTTTTCAGAAAATGGGTCTAACAGGAAAATAGCTTTAAAACGCATCATATTATAAATATTATACAACAAGTGAATCAAACCACTGGTTATTTGCGAGAAGAATGTTTATTATTAATTCTTCGAGCAAATAATAGGTTTAATTCACGTGTTTTATAATTTTTTTTATTCAATTTTGACAAAATTTATCAAAAAAAAATTCAAATTACATTTCCGTGACAACGACTTGCTTATTTTTTATGTTAATTGCCACGTTTAAGCAGTTAAAGTAAAAATATATAAAAAATGGATAGAATTTGCGATAATGAAGAGAAAAACCAGGTTTTCGTGCCTGAGTTGGTTCGTATGGAAGCTTTAGAAGCTGTGAATAAAGTGGTTACTGCTAAATCAAAAAAACATGTTTGAAGAGTATGAGAATTTTTGTGAGTGGAGGAAGTGAAAGGATGCAAGGGGGGGAGTAGACGAAACAATAATTTTGGCTTATATTTCTGAACGATCCAAAATTGCCAAATCTTTGTTATTGTGGGTGTATTACTCCCAACTGAAGAAAATGTCATCTGTGAAAGAAAATATTGACATAAGCAGGTATTTGAGGTTGACGTTATTTACGAGTTTTGAACTATTAGATAATTGTTGTAGATTTCATCAGGTATCTGCTTTCTTAAAACAACAATCTGTAGGGCACAGACCAAAGAAATCTATGGTGTTCACATTGAAAGACATGGAAAGGATCTTGGATACTGCTTTAGATGATGAATATTTGCTTCATAAAGTGGTTCTAATTGTGGAAGTGTTTGGAGGTTGTAGAGTTAGTGAATTGGTTGCCATGTCAGTTCATGATGTTGATCACAGAGGCAACGTAATTGTGGTCAATATTCCTGACACGAAGACTTATAAGCCCAGAACATTTACTATCATTAACTAAAGTAACTATGTTTATGTTATTGATGTTTTTCGGAAGTATTGAAAATTACGACCTGACAGTATTTTACACAAACGGTTGTTCATTAATTACCGAAACAATAAATGTACAGTACAACCTGTAGGAATAAATACTATTTCAAAATTTCCGGAAAAAATTGCACGATTTATTGGTCTCCGAAACTTGAATAATCTACGGGTCACAGCTTTAGACGTTCGAGTGCAACTGTACTGCAGACTCTGGGGTAGATTTAGCGGTTGTAAAGAGACACGGTGCTTGTCGTTCAAATAGTATTGTAGAGGGATATATAGAAGATTCTATTAATAATAAAATTGATATTTCAAGGAAAATCATAAACCATTCTTCAACAAACATTCAGGAGGCATTGACTTCAAGTTCGGAAGCATATATTTCCGCATCAAAATCAGTGTCAAATCAAAATATGAATTTGCCTATTAATGGTACATATGGCGTGCAATTTAATGGTCTCAATAATTGTATAATATTTATTTTAATACATAAAAATAGTTTTTTGTTGTTCTTCATTAAATATTTTCTTATTGTATTGGTAAAACAATTTTTAAAACACTAGTGGATTAAAAGCGTTTTAATTCACTAGTGAATTAAAACGCTTTTAATCCACTCGTAGATAATAGACTACTTATAAGGGTTACTATGGAGTTAATAATGTCACTTTATAATGTCAAAATTGAATAAAATAAATGAAGTAGTATTTAAAATTTTCTGTAAACATTTTGGAATAAGAATCTTTAAAAAGTGTTTTAATTAAAAATTAATATACATACTGTGATAGATAGCGCACAATTGCAATAGAAAAGCAAGTCTGAGAAATTAGCTAAATTCTTTTGTAGTGTCTTTCTTTCCCTGCGAAAAGATTTTCCCGGGACAATCCACCTGCGCTAATATCTCCTTTCTATCTCCTTAACATCCTGGAGGAATCGCTCTCCTTGCTCCTCGCTAGCAGCTCCCAGATTGTCAGAAAGTAGTCTAAATGATTGTAGAAAATATGCTACAGAGATTCAAGGATTTGTGATGCTCTATGAACTTAAAGGGCACGCTTTTTTCAACGGGTTCCATTTTTCTTCACTAAGAGTTTATCCTTCATAAGTTTCCAGACCAACAAAAACACCTTCTTTCAATTTTACTGTAGATATGCCCGGAAATTTGGCACTGATGTATTTGAAACTATCATTCTTTCGATAAAACCTCGACATATTGCTTCATTGACCCCAGCTGTATATCAAGCAAGGGCAAAAGGATTATTTTCAGAGCAACCAAACTTACAAATAACACAATTTCATTTCCAAGTTCTAATGTGACTCTTTCTGGCAATTCCTTCTTGATCCAGTGTTGCTGTCAGTTTCTGCTGCCCACTCGCACAAAAAGCATGGGTATTTAGAGGACCTTGTTGTCCCAAAATTATAGATATGACTTTCAGATCACCGCAAACTGCCCGTTCATGATCGCTGTACTTAAGTTTGGCGAGGATGAAAGCTACATTCTCATATCGTTCTTTCTAATGCGCGGAATGGCCTACTGGTACCGAAGCGTACTTACTGTAATTATGGAGGAGCACAACTTTGAGGCTTCTCTTTGAGGAATCAATATACAGCATCCATTCGCCAAGTTCATATTATACGTCAAATTTTCTCATCAGTCCAGGAATATCGCTTTAGTAAACTAAGGCTACCTTCCTTTGAAAGATAAGGAAGAAAATCTATATCAAAGCCATGAGAAAGAAGTATCAGGAAACTGCTATCATTTAGTCTCGAGCCCAGAGAAGAACCACTGAGTGGCGATTCAAACGATGAAGCTGAAGATTTAATTGATGAGGAATACAAAGAAAGTGTCGTAGCTGAACTTTTTCACAAACCGAATTAAACAACTTGGTCAGAGATTTGACCTTACCTAAGAAATATGCAGAAATAGATTTCTTAGGTAAGGCCAAATCTCTGACCAAGTCGTTTAAATCGGTCTGTGAAAAAGTTCAGGTACGACACTTTCTTTGTATTTGTCATCGTTTAAATCTTCAACTTTATGGTTTGAATTGCCACTCAATGGTTCTTCTAAAATTTGTGGAGGTATTGGCACGGATATTTCAGGACCATGTTCCGCTGGACGTATAGCAGATGGTAAATTAGGATATAAAATAACTTTTTTATTTTTCACATTAAAATCACTAACATTCAAACAGCAGGAGTAACAATCCTCAATATGGTTGCGGGGTTTCCGCCATATCATGGAAATTCCGAAACTGAAAGATTTTTTTCCTCCCTTCGACCACCCTCCAAGTTACACAAATGGAACATAGTATATGCGGCGCCCATAGTTTATGTTAGTCAGCAAGCTTCATCCCAAAATATGCAGAGGTTACATTTTTCACGAAATCTGTAATATTTCTCCGTTGTTTTTTTATTATTAATTCCCAGCATACGTAGCAAAAAATGTAAGGTGAATTTTTACCGCTTCTTGAAGCCATTATAAACACTACTTAAAACACACATTTAAATGAATTTTTACGAATGACATTAACACTTTTTTATAATCACTGCCTGTAAAGTGACATTTGGCGCATGTGTCGCTCGATCAGGAAAGAGTATTTCCCGGTCGAGGCGACTGTAAAACTTGAAAAAAACACTGGCTCTTTGGGGCATCTAAAAAAAAAATCTAACTTGATAGTAATAAAATTTACTTTATAAAACACTACTTTCTTCGACTATTTTTCACTAAAAGTGGGGGAAATAGGAGTAATAATTAAAAATTCTTCCAATAAATTTGTGGCGCCATCTATTTGACGACATCTTAAGCGACATTCAAGCGCCATCTATTTGACCACATCGACATTCATATTGGCAATTCATAATAAGTTGTAATTAAACCAAAAAACGCAATAAATGTACTATAAATTTATAAATATAAGAATAAATACCTCATGTCTGCCATATGTAAGAATATAATAACTTAATTTTAGAGAAGGATGAGTAATAGTTACGTACATGAAATGCTTAAATTAATTAGGAAATCTATTTTAGGTTAGGTATGATACTAATGACATTAATCAATAATATTTTTTTTAATTTAATGTTCGTACAAAAAATATTATACAAACCACTTGCGTGAAGATATCTTCCACGCATTCGCGCAATTAAAAACACTCGCTTCCTGCGGTCGCTCGTGCTTTCAAAGTGCGCTCATGCGGGAAATAGTCTTCGCGCACTTGCTTCGTAAATAACTATTACCTTGTGTAAAAACATTAATTTAGAAAATATGCCAGCTTTTTTGTCGACTCTGTTCAACTAACGAATCACACAAGAAAATGCAAGCGGCTGAAATTGAGTCATCCGTTATTTCGGCGAATCAGATTCAAAGTAGCCACCTGCATTTTTGTCTATATTCCTCCCTGTCTTATCTTAAAAATGCATAGTGTCATAAGCATTTCTTTATTTACCATAAAAATGCACTTCAGTAAAGCACTCATACAACTATAAATAAATGCACTTAATGTTATCCAAAATACTACCGATCACTGCAAATTGAGTAAAATTTGTGGGAGCTGGACTTTTTTAACTATTTTTTCTGAACTCGGCATTGAAAAACCTATAAGAATCAATGTTTATTTCTCGCACAACTTTCCATCGCAGGACTGTAATTCCTCGCTGTTTTCCTTATCTAATGTTAGAGGTGCATCTTGTAGTGCAAAAACATTGATTATATCTGCTAACGTCGATGCTTCCTTCAAGCAATAATGCCTTGCAGATTGATCCTAGAATAGTAAGAATACTCTTACACAATTGAATCGCAGACCATAATTTCAATCTCAAAATCAGCCAAAGTATACATTCTTTGGTTAATTACTTTGCGACTACAATATGTAGTTCAATAAAACTAAAATTGAAGAAAAAGTATTCTCATGTTAGGATGACATGAGAAAGAGTATTGTAGTTTAACTTGTAAGGATTTGCAAATAGGTTAACGTCGTTTCTATTGATGTGAACACGCTCACACTTACCTATTATTAAATTAAAATCGTGAGAAAGTTTAGTAACCGAAAGATTTATGAACGTATGCACGTGAAACAAGTCCATACAATATAGTATTGGTTCACTAACTTATTGTATTGTATATACATATATTATTACAGGGTGTGTATAAACCTTACCAACTGACTCATTATTTAACGACATTTGCTCACGACAATTGCACATAAAAGCAATTCATGCGGAAGGAACAGTCTACACTGTGGGTATTTATTATTGCAAGTTTGATGTTATATATGTATATGTACCGGGGGTCCCAGCAAAGCGGTAAAGTTCATTATTGGTGTCTAATAATGTAGATATCGAATAATTTTTAATACAAAAATTGTAGCTAATCATAAGCTCTACAATTTAATTTTTTTTTCATGTATACAGAGTATTCGACAACGACAAACCAACACAAACTTATGTTTTTTTAAATGGAATGCTACGTATTTTTTAATACTTTATGATAGCCCTTGAGCTGATTAAACTGACGTCAACTTGAATTTGTCGATTTTCAGCTGTTTCTGAGATATAGCGCATTTGAAAAGTTGCTATGAAATAACGATTGATGATGAAATACCTACTATCGGCTCAATTAGTAGAGATATCTTTTCAGTACGTCAAATTATTGTTTATTTCAACATGTCTACGCATGTTCTTTAGAAATACATACCATTCGCTAAAGTTAAAAATTCTTAAAAGAATTAAATGGAATACCCTGTATATTAATATGCCTTTGAAAAATACTTAAAATTCATTATTTCAAATTATCTACTTTCTTACGCCTGTGGGCGATATTGCAAAAGTTATAGGGTGTTATATCTGAATAAACCCGATTACGATTTAAAAATATGAATTGCCATGACTTGCACTGCTAGTATAACTAAAATTAAACGAAAAAAGTTACTTCTAATATTTTCTTTTTAAAAATAAGTAATTCTTATTAAAACTTTAAAGCTCATGAAAAGTGTGGAAATTTAATGAATTCGCAATAGTATAAAAAAAGTCTCTACGTGTCAAAAATTGTTTAAACGTCAAACTTAGATTTATAGCTTCAGTTTAAAGAGACATCGTCATTATAAGTACATGAATGTACATTGTGTGCAAAATGAAATATTTAAAATTTTAATTAATAAATATGGTCTATGTTTTGGGGGAAAGTGCTCGAAATTGTTTGCTGGCACAACGAATATATAGGCAAAAATGTCCAAATATGCGACTGCCATTGACAAAAGCTTTTCAGAAATTGTTAACAAGATTTGAAGAAATTGGGAGTATTCCGTATGAAAAAAGGAGTAGTGCCATAGAAAACGCAGATGCGCAAATGATTGTTTTGTTATGCGTTCAAGAAAATCCACATACAAGCGTGTTTGAACTTTCTAGAGTCCTGGACGTAAGCAAAAACTTTATTAACAGAAGTTTAAATAGCATCCGTATCATATAAGCTTACATCAAGATCTTCAAGGGAATGATTTTATTAATGGAGTTGACTTCTGTACGATGTTGCACAAAATAAATCAAAACCACAATATTGTAACTCAGATTTTGCTTTGTGATGAAGATACTTTTAAAAGTAATGGTCTAGTAAATAGACACAATATGCATTACTACGCCACTGAGAATCCGCAATGGTTGAGAAATGTTGATCATCAACATAAATGGTCGTTAAATGTATGGAGCGGCATCCTTAACCATCAAGTTATTGGACCTTTTTTTTAGATGGCACACGAACAGGAGAGAGGTATCTACAATTTCTTGAGAACGATCTGACTGTCTTATTAGAAAATATAGATTTGTATACGCGCCGCGTAATGTACTTTCAACACGATGGAGCTATAGCACATTACGCAAGAAGCGTTCGAAACTTTTTAAATAATACATTCAGGGAAAATTGGATTGGCCGTGGTGCTCCATTGTCGTGGCCACCTAGATCGCCAGATTTATCTCCAATGGATTATTTCCTTTGGAGTTATGTTAAGGAGCGAGTATATAGAATTGTTCCAACCACAAGAGAGAATATGCAAGAAATAATTCGAGAAATATTTTCTTCTATTAATCCAGAACTAATGGTAAATGTCTATAGGTCATATGAAATACGACTTCAAAAGTGTTTAGAAGTAGAAGGGCAGAATTTCGAACATTTATTATAAATTTTTGTAAACGTATTTGTTTCCATATTTTATTACTAAATAATAAGAACATACTATAAAGCCAAACATACGCATTTTCTAATTTCTTGATAGCTTATAATAGCTGTGATGCTTGAAAATAGTAGCTTACGCCATGTTCTTCAAGATAGCTGTTTTTAATAAAGTAAATTTAAATGCCCTTATTGGCGGTTTGCTTTTCACCGCAAATTATACATCTAAGTTGGAAATTTTACATTTTTTGAGACATAACGACCACGATATTTTTTAAAATATTGCTAATCCATAAACTTCCAAACTTTTCATTTAATGAGTTTTATAATTTTAATAAAAATTACTTATTTGTAAAAAGAAAATATTAGAAGTATTTTTTCTCGCTTACTTTTAGTTATGCTATGTGTAATGTAAGTCATGGCAACTCATATTTTTAAGTCGTAATTGGGTTTATTCAAATATAACACCCTATAACTTTTACAATATCGCCCACAGACGGAAGAAAGTAGATATTTTTAAATAGTAAATTTTAAGAACTTTTCAATGGCACATTAATATACAGGGTGTTCCATTTTTTTTTTTTAGAATTTTCAACTTTTGCGAATGTCATTCTAAAGAACATGCGTAAATATGTCAAAATAAACATTACTTTCATGCACTGAAAAGGTATCTCTACTAATTGAGCCCATAAAAAGTATTTCATCATCAGTTGTTATTTCATAGCAACTTTTCAAATGTTGCACAATTTTTAAAGAAAAATCGCCATATCTGAGAAACAGTTGAAAATCTGCAAATACAAGTTGATGTCAGTTTAATCAATCCTTTGAGTGTAAAATGTAAAAAAAAAATCATAACATTCCATTAAAAAATACATAAGTTTGTGTTGGTTCGTCGTTGTCGAACACTCTGTATAAATAAAAATATTTTTAAATTGTAGAGCTTATGATTATCTACAATTTTTGTATTAAAAATTATTGGCTATCTACATTATTAGATACCAATAATAGACTTTACCGCAACGCGGGTCACCCGGTATATGTATACAAAATAAATTCTTAGAAAATTCTTGTTATTTGGGACATTATTTCCAAATATTTACTTCTCAGTGATTAAAAATAACGTAACACATTTCTTTAAGGTCTTCATCAATAACCTTTTCAAGCAATACCCTGTACTAATGTAATACCCAAATGCCGAATTGTAAATTACAAAGTAAAAAAGACTGAATACATTGATGCCACGTCTACAAATGATTGTATTATTCATATTTAGATATTTCAGCGCGATTTATTTGACATTATGAACGTTATGAAAAGTATTTATTCAGGAAAGGTGTAGGTTTTTTTAAGCTTCAGATTTTGAAATTAGTTACACATATACAGGGTGTTTTATAACGCAGTTGTAGACTTGACTTATATATTTTTTTAATGAAATGCTATTTTCTCTGTGCATTTAAAACCTGCCTACTTTTGCGAGTTTCTTCATATAGGGTTTCCTGATCTATTTTGTGTTTAAAAAGTTATGTCCATTTTACGTCCAAATTAAGGTGCTTTAAGAGGGTTAGTTCTGGTAAGGTAGAAATTGTACGACCTTTTTCGCACCGTTACTTGCTTTGGGTAGGTCCTGGTTCGTGAAGTTGCTTGTATACAAGGTGAGTCAAAACTCGGATTTTTATTTTTTTCAGTAAATTGAAATGGAACACCCTTTATGTTGATTTATATTTTGCACTGTACTGTATTATAATTATTGTTATGTCCCGTAAATGGATTTTGTCTGTTGGACAGAACAGTTCATGTCAGGATAAGTGATAGTGTGTGGATTGCAAACGCTCCGAAAAACTCCTCATACTTCGCTCGTACATATAAAAATTGCAGACTCTGTAGGTTATCTTAAAAAACTACATGGATTTCGTTTTATCAAATGGAAATGATTCAGTGATTGTTTCGAAAAAGCAATTTTGGTAGTGGAAAAGACTAAGAACACTAAATTATTTATAATCCTAGCTTTAAGCAACAAATTCATATTATTTTGATGGTACCGCCATTCTATTACTTCTTATAAAGTTTCTCAGGTTGGTAAATCGTCTTTTCATCTCGAATTTCGTCCCATGGGACTAGACAAAGTATTTGACGGAAATAGTCCAATAAGTGCGGAAATTACTATTTGCATTGCATTCAGATGCAGCACTAGTTGAAATGGAAAACTTCAGGCTAGGTTGGGGAATTCATAAGACACAACAAAAGATGTAATTTACAATGTCTGCTGGTGAAGGAAGAGGATTTAAGAGACGCGCGAGACAATTCTTCTTCGACTCCCTCCGTTAACTTGGACCGTCTTTTGCCGTGTTGTTACAAAGCAAGAGATAAATTAATTGAATGGAGCATTAACCGTCTGACGTTCAATTTACTTTTTTTTTATATATTTTATTTATATACAGGGAGTAGAACAGAGAGCAAAGAAGAGATCAAAAAGGTGGAGGGAAAACTGGATGAGTAATTTGTGTTGGGGAATTGGCACGATGGTCTCTTTGTTTAGCGACATCTTTTCAGATGGAGTTCGAGAGATGAGGGGGAAATAATGATCCTATGATGATGATTCCGATGGAACGCAACGTATGAAAACGATTAATGAGACTCGAGTAATTTATTTCAATTGAATAGAGCGCCTGATATTCGGTTTTTGTCGGCGGACGGACCCCCTTTAAATTCCAGATGAATTGTTCTTAACCGTATAGTAGCTTGATTGTACAGAGCGAACATTCACCCAGGGTATGATAATGTCCATTAATTTCAGAAATTAATGTAATTTTAAAGAATACTTATTAGATACATCTTTAAAACAACAGTTAAAAACGTAAAAGTATTACACTATAAGATTATCAAAACCAATTTACACAGTAAATTGTATTTTATATTGAAATAATACCTATTCGTAGATAGAGAGGAAGAATTCCTAATCTTCTAAACAATGAATTCAAACCTTTGGTAAGAGTAAACACATGGATTCTGCCGACTTAGGAAACATTTATTCAAGAAATACTTGATTATATTTTTGTGAAAATAAAAATAAGCCGTTATTACACTGACAAATTAAGGTTTAATTTACTAGATATTAAAATTTTCTGATTCTATAAGTTAAATTGTAAAAGATTGATCATACATTTAATTCATTTTAATATCTTCCTTCATATAATGATATACCGGAATGATTACTAATAACTGTATAAATTGCTTCAAGAGGGAATCTACTTTTCAATTAATTTGTGTAAATAAATGTAATTTTACTGTTTTAAAAGCTGAATGCAAACACTATTTTTCACACGATTAAAAAAATATAGTGTTTAGTTCCTCGTCAATAAATATATATACATATATATAAAATTTGACGAAATAATTATTATAATTAATTATATGAAACTGAAATATATATATATATATATATATATATATATATATATATATTGATAAGGGACTAAGCAAATTATAAATTATACATAACGAAGACTGCTATAATAAAATCATTACGTAGAATGTGCATTAGCAGACACGATATTTCAATGGTAGTTGCGGTCATTTAACTAGATTGTCATGAATATATTAATTATAAATTCCATTCTGCATGTATGTATTATACGTATGTAGATTGTACAAATGCATTTCGCATTATATTATTGTGCATTATATGTTAATTAATATGATTTTATGATTGGAAATTCCTGTTTGAACTTGATGTTTATAACACAAATAACTTAATAATGATATAACAAACTATTACTGCAAGTTATTGGAAACAACACTACATATAATATATATAGGGCGTATCTGAAATCCCCCCCCCCCGTTATCTTTTAAACGAAGTGGCTGCTAATTATATAAGTAAGTTAGGGTGTTTAATGGTTACAAGTTATTATTATTATTATTAAGCGTTTTAAAGTCTTAAGGACAATCAAAAATGAAGAAGCAATCCGTCAACAATGCTTCATATTTTATTATATTTCGTTTATATTTTGCTTTATAGTCTACTTTCACGCATTTTATTTGGTGTATCACTAATTCTAATCGTCCAAAAATAGAGGCCAATTAACTCGTCCTTTTTGAAGTGTAAACTTTCTTTAGGCGCGTTGCGCTCATTGTAGGCAGTGAACAACCGTCACGCTCGAATATGAAATGCTTGGATATGTAACGCTCGTTCGGGTAATGTCGGCTCGAGTCGACTAAGGGAACAATTTTATTATTATTTAATTTCAATTAAATTGAAATTTAAATGAATAAATAAATTTATCCCAGAACAGGTTCGATCCCGAGATCGCAGGGTTATGAAACCAATACGTTACCATTAGACCAAGACCGGGACAGTAAGCAAATATATACAGCTTGAGCGCGCGGGGTATGATCACCCGATGCCAGTCGATAATCTTCGGACGTATATTCGGCAAATGATCTCCGCCAGCTGTGTTCGCCAGATATAGATATATAGATTTATTTTTCCAAAGTTGTTATTTCGTTATATTTACTGGAGAGAATCTCTAATTTTAATGTCTATTTCAAGGGTCGTTTTTATGTTATTTTATGGTATTTCTGTTATACTTATTTATAGTTTTTTTTTACCATGAAATTTCTATTTATTTATTTTTCTCTAGACATCTTAGTTTATTCTGCAGATGTTTCAGGCGGGTTGTTTTTATTTCATTCTAAAACCCAGTTGTACTGCTATAACTTTTTACACAACTACATTATTATTTAATTTCATAAGGATAATCATAATTACGTTATAAGTATTACAATCTTCGCGTTATTATCGACTTAGTTATCTAAGCAATCGTCATCACTTAAAGAGAAAATTTAATTTGTTCTTTTTGTCAATCTGCGAAAATATAATCAGATCACTATGAGTTCGAATATGAGCAGGCAATGCTAGTATGTTGTGCCGTAACTCTAATATGTATTATCTATCGGACCACGTTTAGATACGAGTTTACGTATACCATCGGGTGATCATACCTCGCGCGCTCTTGCTGTATATCGTCTATTTATACGTACACATACGTCCGAACTGACCAAACAAAACGGGCGCTCGCGTAAATGTAATAAATGTGCGAATATGTTTTATTTAATACGTTACTGAATATTATATGCGTGTATTTCGTATTATCTACGGTATTATTAACCTCGCCTTGATGAAGTTTACACTTCCGCCGTGTGGTTTTAAGCACACTCATTCTTCTTGTTTTTATGACACTCGGTATACAGTATGTCCACGGATCGAGTTCCAAAGAGGAAAAACTTTTTTATTTTACATTTTACAAGAAAAATGTATTCTTGATAAAAGTTTTTGCATGTCTCGAAACGGCCAAGTCAGTTTTAACCTTTTCAAAATTTCTTTTAGTTTAAGATAAAAATCGAAAAATTGGTCGTTTTATTTGAAAATTTTTTCATAAACTCAAAAACAAAAATGATATAACTAATAACTATTTTACTCAATCCATTCACCGCCCTTTTCAACGCACAATTCTAGCCGTCGGCGCAATTCTCTATAACTTCTTCGAATTTCTTCGAGAGTTAAAGACGTCACAGCGTCTCTAATCCTCTCCTTTAAATCTTCTACGTTCGGAGGAAGATTATTTGCATAAACTATTTGCTTCAAACGACCCCAAAGATAAAAATCAGCCATTGTTAAATCAGGGCTCCTTGGTGGCCATATCACGGGACCATTTCGACCTATCCAATTCTGTCCAAATTGCTGATTTAACCATTCAACAACAATCCTAGCATAATGAGCCGGACAACCATCTTGTTGGAAATAACACCTTGCGAGGTAATTAATCGGTAGATCGTCCAAACGTTCATCAACAAAATTTTGCATCATATCCAAGTACGTATGCTGATTGACAGTATTATCAAAAAAATATGGTCCAATGATACCATGGTAAGAAATTGCACACCACACATTAACTTTTGCCGAATATTGTCGATTGTGAGGCATGCGAAAATTCGGATTGTAATCGCTCCAATATCTCACATGTTGAGATGCAACAGTACCATTAGTAGAAAACGTGGCCTCATCAGAAAAAATAATATTTCGGTAAAAGTATTGATTATCCATAATTTGAGCGCCCATCCACAGACAAAAATACAAACGTTTCGCAGGATCTCCGGGTTCTAATGCATGATTAAAAATGGGCTTGTAGGGATGGAACTTCCTTTGTTACAAAATCTTTTGAATGAGCGATTTACTAATTCCCAGATGGACTGATCTGAGCCGCAAAGAAAGTTTGGGATAGTTCCGTACTGAATCCATTACAAGAAGAGTGGCGGCGTCGTCATCATCGCGTGCTATATTTTTTTTCTTTACATCCAGTATGGAACCAGTGGATAGGAATTTTTTGACAAATGCTCGTGCACCTCTATTTGAGATGTAAATATCCGGAAACTTTTGATTAAATTCTTCGACCACTAGACGGATCGCTTTATTACCTTTGCCATAGCATTGAATTAGGTAAATTCGTTGGTCTTTTGACAACATTTTCAACTATTATGGTTGATTTTTCTAACTGACAGTTAAATGGATAATTAAATATGGATAATTACCATGACAACGCAACTTAATTTCTGGGACTTTAAAAATTTTTCAAATAAAACGACCAATTTTTCGATTTTTATCTTAAACTAAAAGAAATTTTGAAAAGGTTAAAACTGATTTGGCCGTTTCGAGACATGCAAAAACTTTTATCAAGAATACATTTTTCTTGTAAAATGCAAAATAAAAAAGTTTTTCCTCTTTGGAACTCGATCCGTGGACATACTGTATATTACATATATTCAGTACATTTACAATTTGGATGTGAATAACAAATTGCATATGGGATAGACAGGGAGTTTCTTATAAGCCATATTTATTTCCACCTAGAATTTAAAAAATGACCTTTGTGTGCCGTTTCATAAGAGAGGATATTCTGATATTAGCAGAATCAATTTTAACAATGTAAATTTAATTTATGTTACGGCCTTGATAACGCACAGCGATAGCGAGGTCCAGTAAACCATGATTTGTTAATAGACTGATCTCCAATCTATTTGCAAAATTTTATTATTATTGTCAACAAATACTAACTATATGTTCATATCTACAGAATAGACAATTCCTTATGTACTTCCTAGTATTATAGTTCTGTCTAAAAGTAAAAAATAAAAAAAGCAATTCTCCATGCTAATCCAAAATTTCATTTGGAAGTTTATTTTTAGCTGCAAGCGAACTTTTCACCGTGATGAATCCCAGCATCTAATTCTTTAGTCTGCTTTTAATTATTAATTTTCAATTTACTTTTTCCCATGAGCAAGGCGTTTTAGTGGTAGGGAGTTTACTACAGGAAAAAACACACTAAATAGAGCCCGTCTTTGCAAGAGCACATCGGGAACGAGACACAGGACGGCGGGAGTGTGTATAAAAAAAAAACCAACGAACTATGAATTTTAAAGTTGATTCTTTGTTTTCTGCACAAACAGCGCCGGAGGCTGCAAGCGCAGCCTTTCCTTTCTCCGCCGTGCAAGAAGAGAAATTTGTATTTTCAAACCTTTCCTTTTCATAGGAAAATTGAACGTCGTTTTTGCATATTTCATAATTGCGATGTTGATTTTACCGAGAGAAAGAATATTGCGTACTTGGGATGGGAATATTTTAAATATAACTCGAGAAAAACATAATAAAGAAATTTTTTCTAACCAACTGGGAAAAAGGGTTTTAAGAGATAATGTTTTCTGGTTCAATTTTACTTTCAATCTAGGCTAACAAATTGTTAGTTGCTTTGTATTTGGGTCAGGCATTTAAATTGTATCCGGAGTAAAAGTAACTAGTTTTTTAACCAACTGGGAAAAACCGTTTTAAGTATAAGTTTTATCAGCTTGGTATTACATAAAAAAAAAACAATACATTTCCAATTTATCTAATAAACTAAAAATTATTTTCCACAATATATGCTTCATTGCCCACAGATGGCGTTCTACATTCTGAGGCGCATAGGAGAATAAAGGATAACACGCCTACTAAAATGAATAACAATGTGTAGTATAAGCAATATCATGCAGTTGCACCAAAATTTTGGACAACGAAACGATTGAATCATACAGCATATAAGTAAAATTAGAGTAAAGGCGTAGCAAACCATACATGAGTCTCAAATAATGAGGCCCAATACCAGCGATACTATAATTATTTTCAAGGAAAAGAAATTACCCCGCAGAATGCTTGCAGACGCGCTCACCATAAAAATATTAAATTATCAGAAGATATAATATTCAATAGACTCAGTACATTCTATGAGGTTCTAACAAGAAGGACGTAATATACGAGGGAATATCAGAAAATGTGCTGTTGTACAAAAATGAAACACTTATTTAGAAAACTTTAACAAGTCACATGGAGCAAGGTCAGGAGATTAGAGACAATTGCCACCCCCAATTCTTCAAGTGTTCGTTGACAAAACGCTCATCTGTGGGACAGAGCATTGTCGTGATGCAGGATCCAACCGATGTTTTGATAAAGAGACCGTTTTTTCTTTAATTTTGCCTTTAGGGTTCCTCGAAGTACATTAGATTAGTACTCTTCATTTACTGTATGATCTCTAGTTACAATGTGATCATAAATGACGCCCCATTTAGCAAAAAAAATTTAGCACTTTACCGGTGCTTTTCACATTTTCGCCTTTTGCTATCTTGGACTACCTTTGTCCTTCCATTGCATACTTTGAGACTTTAATTCAGGGTCGTAATGATAAAACCAACTCTTATCACACGTAATCACGTTGTTTGAAAACTGTGGATTAAGTTGCAGTTGTCTTTTACACTTCTGACAAATTGTCACTCGATTAGTTCTATGTTCATCATCGGTCAGCACTTTTGGAATCCATTTTGCCGCGATCTTCTGGTACCCTAAATCTTCATAAATAATTTTTTTAGTGGAACCATAAGCGAAATGAACAATGAACAAAATATATATCCATTAGTAAGAACTGAATTGTGGTATTTTACAATATGTTTTTCTTTTTCTATATAAGAAAGTAGAATCTAGTGAAGGTCCGAAAGAGTTTTACAGAAAAAACACGTTCCTCTTTTAGCTGTTTCATAAAAGAATTTGTTTTCGTGACTTGATCACCTACATGTAAAAAAAAGTGGTAAGTCGTTTTCTGCCGCATCACCTTTTTGACTTCCAAAAAGCAGAGAGGGTGAAAATTTGCCATGAAACTTTAAATTTCTTAAATAATGTCAGGAACCAATTTTCTTCCATAACAGTGATAGGTGACAAAACATATTTCTATTTTCGACCTTCCTACCCGCCAAGAGATGTGTATGTATGAATTCACGAATATAAGGAAACTCCTACAATGACTAAGAACCAGCGAGCTATGAAAAAAGTTATGCATGTGAAGTATGGGCTTAGTAAATTCAATTAAGCTAGATGGACAAAAGACAGTTACAGGTAAGTGGTCACTAAAAAATGTTTGCCTGAAATATTCAAGAGTTCCAGCAAGTGAATTATGCTCCACCATGATTAATGCATCGTCCCATACGGCTGTTTCAAGTCTCCAATTTTTGGCTGAGGAAAATTTAAAAGTAATAGAACATAAGCCACACTAAGATTATTTAGCAATACGTGATTTTTTGCTATTTTGCGGGGTAGAAGGTATTACCACCCTCATGTACGAAAGAAGCGCGTAATTTCTTTAATCGTTTTTTTGCGATATTTATTTCATCTATTTAGTCATACTTTCCCGCTTTTCTGTAAATTACTTTATCACGGAAATATCACGTGCCTCGCTTTCTTTCGTACAAACAACTTTTGCTTTACGTTGGGAGAATAGTCTGGAAAGAAAATTGCTTTGTTCCGATCAAGTACTTACGAACAATTCCAAGAAAGGTCATCCTTATTTTCTACCTAAATGACGCCTGTGCTCGTATTTTGGACACGAAATATTTAACATTGTGATTTCTTAATTATTAATTTACTCGCGACCTAATTGTCAGACGATAAGAGGTCTCACGTTATAATGTTTCTTAGTCGCTCTTTTATCCCCTACCTGAAACTCATGCATCTCGAACCAAAGATTCACGACTTATTCAATATTCTATTTTTATTTAATTCTTTTCTTAATATAAGACCTTGTTGGTCTATGGTCTCGCCCTTTTGCCTGCAGAGTCTGCATTTATCACCTATGCCTTCTTTGAGGATGTGCTTGCGTTAGTATTTGGTGGCAACAACCTGATCTTGGTTCGCGAACGTTAATCCTGCGCATTGCGCAAGAAGAAGCCGTCGCTTTCGGTGTCGCACTTGGGTGGCAGATGCCGCTGTGGTATTCTCACGGGCATTTTTCGATACGAGCCGACATATATAGCGATCCAAATATTTGTTCATTGCTAGCAGCCCCTTACGTGCACTCACGAGACCTTTAAGGCCGAAACACGTGTCTGTACGTCGATTGCTAGTAATGACACCTAAGTGTTGTTGTGTATCCCATTGCATTGCACATATACGCTTACGTATAAATGTATATTTGTAGTATATACTCACTTTGATGTGTTTGCGTCCAGTATTTTATATTACTTTATATGATGGTGATACCACCTATTGACTCGTGTGGGGATACACATTTAACATACGGGCTTCTGGTTATGCGCATTGCGCTAGAAGAAGCCGTCGCCTTCAGTATCGCGCTTGGGTGTCAGATGTCGCTGTGATATTCTCACTGGCATTTGTCGATGCGAGCCGATATACATGGTGTATTTGAAATAAGGGGACAGAGTATGATAAATGGAAAGGTGCAATTATGTAGAATATAAATCCCAAAAATTGTGAGTCAATTACGACACAAACGCCAAAATTAAAAACCCCCGAAAAGTGTTTAATGTGCCGCCTATGGATTTGGCATGTCGTAGGTATCGCGCCAGACGTCGACGGTTCCACACAGGTTGAGGAGATGTAATAATTTCCATCGAAGTAAATAAACAGGCATAGATATACGCAATAACAGCTGTAGACTTTATAAAAACCCCAATGATAGCATTGTTCACTATTTCTAAACAGGTGTTCATGCTAAGACTTCAACAACCTTAATATGAAATATCAGCTGTTAAAATATCTTATTTTTCAACAACGAGAATTTTTTTTATATTGATGGATTATTTAGATATTATGTTTTCTTCCGCTATTACTGTTATTATGATTAAATTCAACGACTTTTTACTTCCTATTTCTCACAAAAACAAATTTGTCTTGTAAAATTTGCCCAGCTCTACTTATGAGAAACTTTTATTTTAATTGGACGCAAGTAAATTAAAAGAAATTTATTTTAGTTCGTGTGTTGTGTAAGCAACAGTCGAAACATCCACACGTAACAATCGAACGAGACTGACTTCGCACGCCTTCACACTCCTACTTACTAACCCACCCTTCCATAGCCTACAGTCGTATTAAACTGCAGTGGCGCGACGAATAGTTTGAAAACATCTTTGGAATTTTTAAAATTTGAATTTGCGCAAAATATTTTGGATTTGAGTCTAATAAAATTACATCTTTCCATTAATCATACTCTGTCCCCTTATTTTAAATACACCCTGTGTATAGCGATCCAAATATTTGTTCATTACTAGCAGCCCCTTACGTGCACTGACGAGACCTTGAAGGCCGAAACATGTGTCACTACGTCGATTGCTAGTAATGACACCTCGGTTTATGTTGTGTTATTGTATTGCACATACCGTATATGTCAATTTTCATTAGGTATACGGATTCAATGTTTACGTGCGATTTATACGTATACAAGTAATACGTGGCAACATGGTACCCCTACTATCCGTCACCAATCCCGGCAACAATCGACATCACAACGATTTTCTACGATCTTCCCACTTCTCCCGACCAGATTTTACATTCAATGTTTAACTGCGAACACGTTGCGATCTAGTCTGCAATAAAAGCCGTGTTATTACTGGAACGGGAAACATCAAATGGCCGCCGCGATCTCCTGATCTAGTAGTTTATTATTATTTTCAGAATCCTTTTTTATTTACCTTATTTTTAATTTTATTAAAATTACGCTTTTGTTTGTGTATTGCAGCGTGAACGCAGCTTAATAATTCTCTGCATTTACTGAAAGGAAAACGAAAAACAAATTCTTGCAACTCGTAAATATTGTTTCTGAACGCATTACAAACACCCAAGCCGGTGATCGAATAGTTACTGCTAACCACGCTAACTTGTATTTACGAGCATGCATCGGTCGTGCTGGCATTGGAAAGGAAAGAAAGGGTACTATGTTGCCACGTATGGATTAATCGCCTTTGGCTAATGAAAATTGACACATGCTGTATACGTTTACGTATAAATGTATATGTGTATATTTGTAGTATATTAATCTGTCCGTTTCAGCGCATATTGTGCCGGTCTTAATCCACTCCACAGAAGTTTAATTCTGTGGAGTGGATTAAGACCGACATAATATGCGCTGAAACTACTCTAACAGCGGAAACAATAAAATCACTGTTAACCAGTGGTATCTATCATTTTACTCTGGTAAGTGACTGTAAGTGTAAATTTCAGATATATCAAAGTAGTAGTATTTTAATTTCTATCAAAAAATTTCTTTTGCTCCGAACTGCTTCTGAATTGAATGTATAGGTAATCTGGTTGCCGGAGAAAAACCGCTCATATAAATATATATCACAGAAAAGAATTCTGAATAAGTTATCAGTAAATAAAAGTAACAAGTATTCATTCTGACCCACTTATTGTTCACCACAGAGCGAATTTTTGTAGCGCTCATTCGAACAATAAAGATGTCCCAGGCCTTCATAAAAATGAACGCCCGAGGAGAAACAAATTGCTAATCTAAATTTAAATGCAACCCCAGCAAACTGAAATTACTCAATGCCGAGCTGTAGTGATGGCGACGCGGAGAAAAGAGAAAAAGAACACACAGAGATTGTTAATCGGGATTTGGAGGTTCAACACGCCCGAGTCTGCAATACTTACTTCCTCTTTCTTTTCCTGCACGAAATTTCCCCCTCCCGTGCTGTTCCAAATTTTGTACACTGCACGAAACGGCCTTAAAGTTAGATCAGTTGACATTTCTTAAATCGAAGGAAAAATTAGGCGCAATAATATTTATAATGACCGATTTTTTTTTATTCCTTTTTATATTGACTTGAAACTCGCGAAAATCAATTAAAATTTAAATTGAGATTAAAGAAATATTATACGGAAGTGAAAATGAGAAAAGGTCATTCCGAAAAAAAAAAAACGATAATAAAAGGCAAAAACGAAATGAGTTAAGGTAGGAGGAAGTGATGGTAATAAGAAATTTAGCAACTGTGTACGTCCTTGGGATTACGGTTCGTTTGTCATTTTTAATTGAAATTTCTCCTTTCGGCGAGTCCGTTTCAATTTGCTTCTTAATCAGAAATAAGAAGAGGGAAATGTAGCGTAAAGAAAGGAAAAGCAGACAGGTTTTCTCCTGTTAAGATCCTTTTTGTAATATTAAAGATGCATACGAATATTTACAGGGCAGAGTTGCCAAAAACGGAAGGTTCTAATTTGACGCGTCAATTATTTATCATCTTTTGAGAATTATCACGAAACGGGATATTTTAAAATTCAACACTGATAGTTAATATTTAATTGTTAGCTGAATTGAATAATGAATTGGGATTTACTTCGAATTGGTAAAATATTTTCGAACTTGATGTTGTAAATAAAGATTCGCCGTGTACCTTCTCGGATGATCATGACTTACTGACTACCGAAATAGCTGAGATCCACGGCTTTTCTTGCCATCCGAATCACGGTGGTAGCTCATAGAAATGCATTAATAATGCAGTAAATATGCAGTTGTGGATTTGACAGCAAATATATAAAACGCAGCTTGGAAAATAATATTAATATTGTGAAACACACTGCAACAATGTAATTGTTCTCTTACACTCAGAAAATTCTGAAAAAACGCAAATTAGAATACAATGGCAGTTAAATCGATCAGAAAGTAATAAAAGAATATTCAATAAAGTAACAAAAGATCTGAAAAAATAATGCTAGCACGTTTGCTGCCACTGTGTAATCATTTAGAGTAATTTTGACGCAAATAATTCAAAAAACCATACTTGGCTCCTGGTGAAGTTTGCAAAAAAATTACTAGCAGCGAAAGTGCTAGCAGGCAAAAATAAGCAATACAAACCTACCTGGAACGATTATCCCCAACAAGAGTAAATGATTATTCACTAAGGTGAAACAAAATAGACTTTTAATTTTTGTTTAGATTTTAGTTTGGTACTAGTGGGGAAAAGTTGCCTTTTATCTTTTGAACTTTAAATTTCCTAACTATGCCTCTGCTTCCTGTTCTTGCTTTTAAAACACGTAGTAAACCAAGTTCTCTTTGAATTTGGCGTGCATATCACATAGCATGGACAAAAGGAGATTTTCCGAAGCAGCAAAGTACCCATTTCTTTAAGTAACCAGGTCTATAACGTTCTTGAGATCATCAGAGAAATATCGTGAATATGAGGTAAGGTTAAACAGATGTTTGGAACCATAAGTACATGAAGGCTTAAACTTAATATTAAACCACAAAGGCGCATACACTTTCACAATGTACTCAGCCAGTGTCTTCAGATTTTCAGTATGATTTTAATTACCACATACAATCTAAGAACGCGATTGGCCACCTGGAGTGAGTTTTCCATGGTATCTTAACGATAAATCTGGTGGGCAATTTCCACTTGATATAGCGATACACATATCCAATAAATATTTTTGATCTGTACTTAAATCATGATTGTTCTCCAAAAGAGGAAGGTTATTTTCAATTGACAAGAAAGTAACAACAGGAAGATTAGCACAGTTTTCTAGCTGCTGATATATTTTGACTTTAAACTCATTGGGTCCCTTTGTTTCATCATCTAAATGACAAAAAAGATGTCTTATTACCATGGAACAAAGAAATTAACCTTTGTAAAGGTCTTCTAATTTCTTTTTCAATCAAAGAAATCACACCATTATGATGTTCAGCGTTTACAACGGTTCCATCATACATAATAGCAGTAAAATTTAAAAGTTGTTTGTCGTGTTCTCTATTTTCAACAGCAATTGATGATGTTCAGTGTCCATAGCCTTGCATAACTGTTGATTGAATTTGATGATCTAGCTTTGATAAAATTAACAATTTTTACAGTTTCGTTAGAGGTTTCTCTCAAGAATTCGGTATTTTTTTAACAACCAGGCTTCTCTATGAATACAGCAATGATACCAAATTACGGATGGGTTGATATTTCGAATACGTATATATTCCGGACATTGCGCTCTTTCCGTCAGTACTAATCCCTATGCATTTTACACAATCAATTTCATTGGATGTAATGAATTGTTTCACCTTGTTAAACACTTCCTCAGATGTACTATGTATCAAGGAGAACACAAATAGCAAATCTTCCAAAATAGCAGATTTATGTTTGTAACACGTAACACAGCAGATGAGAATTATTCACTATGTCTGTACTTTCGTATAGCTAAAGACTAAAATAGCAAATTTCTCGAACTTTCTTTATTAATTCTTCTTTAATATTTGCAGACATAACCAATTCGCTTCTTAGCAGAATTATTTGAGAAGGCTATTACACGTCCGTAGCAGCTTTTTCACTTACCATTATAGATACCATTTTCTTTGTAGGAGGTAATATCAGTTCTTCAGCAATTGTATGGGGTTTATCCGTTTTCGATATCAACGGAGCTACTTGAAATGATGCTTTCACTGCATTTTCATTATTGCAACCAATTGCAACCTTTCTTATATATTTTTTAATGGCTCGCAGTTCGTGTTCTTTATTTTTAAAAAAATCTTTTTTTGGAAACATGCTCCATGTGCTTGGTTTCAAAATGTCTTCGTAATTTTGAGAGTTTCATAGCCTCATTAGACAAAAGCTCGTAACAGAAAATGCATTGCGGCTGTTGTGCATGAGCTTCATCGAAACATGTGAAAGCAATTAATAAGTAGTCACTATTATATTTGCGAAATTTCTGTTTTGGATTATAAGTTTTAGAACAAGATGGAACTCCCACATTATCAGCATTGCGTTTGATATTAAGCCAACGATCCAATATTTACGGACATATAATCAATTCGCTTCTTAACAGTATCATTTGACAAGGCTATTTATTAAACTTAGATTTGTAGCAACTTTTTCACTTACCATTATAGATGTCATCTTCTTTGCAGCAGGTAATATCAGTTGTTCAGCAATTGTATGGGGTTTTCCCGTTTTCGCTATCAATAGAGATACTTCAATTGATGCTTTTTCAATGCGTTTTCATTATTCCAACCAATTGCAGCCTTTCTTATATATTTTTTAATGACTCGTCAAATTACCCTTCTAATTTGGAAACAGATAAAGACGTTATTTTTTTAAAAATAAAGAAAATTAAATTTACTAAGACTAAAGTATTAAATATACTACTAAACAATATTAATCCTATAATAAATAATATATTTTCATTTACATTTGTATTTTGTTAACCATTATAATTTAGCTTAGCATATTCTTAAAATAAATATTTCTTGTTTGTGCGGCGGACCTCCTGAAGGATCTTTGCGGACCACAGGTAAACCGCTGCTCTAAAATGTTTATATTGAACGTTATTTCATAAAATAATTAGTAGAGCCTATTTTCGCGAATTTGTAGTTTTAGATTCAACGACAATGACAGTATAAATAGTAAATCACTAACTTAAAAAACATACATAATAAGTACTAAAAATAAAACCAAACATAAGAATATGTTACTGTGACTTACATATATACCTTTATACGTAAAACGTATATGTATATATGCATGTATTTGATATACACACATACATTAAGTGCCATTGCCGATAATCGAACGCACAGGCACCGGTGTTTGGACCTATGAGGTCTCATCAGTGTACGTGGAGATTCTCGACAATAGCTTCAAGACTTAAATCGCTGCCTATGTCATTTTCGCCTGTTAAAAGTATATGTAAGTCACAGTAATTATTTACTGCTTGATGTTAGTTTTAACATCCATGTGTTCACACTTTTCATTTTCGATAAGAATATGTCTTTTATTGTAAACCGTAATATCCCTCTAACCGGCAAGACCGCCTCTAGACGGTCTTCGAGTTTTTCGCTCCACTGCTACAATACAATTTTTGTTTGTTTCCAATTAGTGACAACTGCTTTAAGGCAACACTTTTTTATATTACTTATTCTTTCCAACAATTTCTGGAAAGCTGTTTCTCAGTTGTGATCAATCAAGTGCAAAAAGTCAACAAGTAAGCATTGAAAATTATTTCACAAATTTAGTGTTTCACAATTATTTAAAAAAACATACTTAGAATAAAGTGATCGACTTCAAAATTTTACGGTAAGTATATAACATACTATATTGAAGTTCTATTATATACGGTCTTACCGGTTTGTGTGTATAAAAATTTCCCGCTCTTTTTCATTATTGTTTTGTCTTTTGTTTATGAAAACACAATTTTTTGCCCGTTATTTTGCTATTTGTGACTTTTTATTTTATTATTGTGTTGCAGATGGATCTCAGTAAACGTTTTTACAAGAAAAAATCGATTTGGAGCAAATGTCAGATGAACAGTTGCTCGAATTCATCGATTCTGTAGAAAGTTCCGGAGAAAGCACAGACGAAAGTTTTGATAGCCATGAGAGCGTTGATGATTCCACTTACGTTTTCGATAATATCGAGACCGATACATTGGCGGAGGATGCAGAACACAAAGAATGCCTTCAAAATATGGGTCTTGATGAGTCCACGAATTCATTTGTGGAGGCAATAGATTTTTCATCAAATTTTAAAGATGTGGCAGCGTTTGAAACCGTTGTGACACAAGAACCATCGACATCAAGTACAACAAAAATAATCTTTAAAAGCAAGAGGGCCCGATCTCCATTGCCGACAGCTGAGGCTACTGGACCATCAGTTCAACCTAATCCAGGTGGACCATCTGCCCAAAATCTTGCTGAGCCTTTGTCAGCACAAGCTGTTGTATCAAGTATTGGGAAAAGAGTTGTTCACCCAGTTGCTGATATTCGGTTTGATGGTGACGATCATTTTCCAGTTTGGGTGGATAAAAAAGCCAAAAAGAGATGCAAACACTGTAAAAAAATCTGACGCACAAGTCGTTTGTTCCAAATGTGAGCTGCATTGATGCAGTCAGGTCAATAAAAATTGCTTCTGGGACTACCACCATCAAAAGTAATATTTATTCTCACTTTTTTCTACTCCTTTCTCTCAATAGAATTTTTTAATGAAAAAAATTACCTGTTGTGTTTTATTACGAACAAACCGGCAAGACCGTCTACAGACAGTCTTCAATATTTTACTTTCTTATGCGTAGTATAAGGAAGTATTGTAATGATGAAAATTTTCGACCTCGAGATTTTTGCAGATGTCCACGTTTTGAAGTTCCCTGATACCGAAAAAGTGGTTTTTAAAAAATGTCTCTCTGTGTGTCTCTCTCTGTGTGTGTGTGTCTGTGTATCTGTGTGTGACCACGATAGCGGTCAAACCACTGTAGATATCAATTCCAAATTTTGTACTTACGTGTATAATCTCCCTCTTGAGAAATGATTAGTTTTTCAGTAAAATCGGTAGACCGGAAGTAGCAGTTTACTTCGGTGAAAAATTCGAATTTTGCCAATATTTCGTCAACTACTAAGTTTAAACAAAATTATAAAGAATTCATATGTACTTAAAATTAAAATTGAGAACAATTTTATTTAAAAAGTTTTTCGAAATTCCTACCGGAAGTACCACTTTTACTCTTTTCGAATAGCGATTTTTTGCAAATATGTCGTAAGTTATGCATTCTATATACAGCGTTAGTAAAAAGTCCCGGAACGGTCGAATAACTTTGTTATTTGAAAATTATGATTTCTGAAATTTGGTATGGGGGTATAGTTATATAATATAAATGCATTTTATGCAATACAGTTAATATGTTTTTCACTTCCGGTTTAATCGGCAATACGTCCAACTTTTTTTTTTTAAATGGAACGCCCAGATTTTTTTAACACTTTTGAATGCAAAATAAAAAACTACGTTGAGGAAGTATTAAGATGTTTATTTTTATTCACAAGAAAACAGTTAAAAAATTAAAAAAGTGTCCTAATACAGAAACATCAAGGTACCTTTGAAAAAAGTTGTTGTTTAGTGTTTGCATTCTTTTTGCCGTCACATTTGACAATTTTAAAAGCATTTTAACTTTTGCATCGCTATAAATTTACTTATTTTAGACATTGACACATTTGAAAATGGCAGTAAAACTTACTGAATCAGAACGAATTGAGATATTAATGATGCGTGAGTACGGTGATCGTCAACGTTCTTTTGAAGAGGTTCGTATTTTGTTTAATACTGTTATCCGGATCGTCACATTAGTAAAAGTACGGTATGCCGAACAATTCAAAAGTTTGAAGTCTTTCGTCAGGTGAAGGATTTACCTAGAAAGGGACGTCCATTAACAGCAACAGATGAAGAAACTAGTTTGAATGTGTTACTTACAGTGGAAGAAAATCATCACGTGTCCACAACAGAATTAGGTCAAATTCATGAGATCTCTCAAAAATCTGCTCATAATATTCTTAAATCAGCAAGAATGAAAGCCTATAAAATGTATCCCGTCCATGAGTTAACTGAAGATGATCCAGATCGTAGACTACAATTTTGCGAAACAATGACGGAATTGATCGAGCAGCAGCCTAATGTTTTAGATCACATCATTTTTTCAGATGAGGCAACGTTTTGTCTCAACGGCACTGTGAACAGACATAATTGTCACTACTGGTCAATTGAAAATCCGCATTGGATTGAAGAAGTCCATACACAGTGTCCTCAAAAGGTGAATGCCCGGGCTGGTCTTGTTGGAAACAACATCATAAGACCATTTTTTATAAGAGGAAATTTAACTGGCAACGTCTACTTAAATTTATTGCGAAATGAGGTTGTTCCAGCACTTGCGGCCCTCTTTCCAAATGCAAACATAGGTGATCACCCTAATGCACATTTTTGGTTTCAACTAGATCGAGCTCCCCCCCATTTTGCCCATAATGTCCGCGATTATTTGAATGAAATTTTTCCGGGACGTTGGATCGGACGTAGAGGAGCAATCGAATGGCCAGCACGTTCGCCAGATCTCTCGCCATTAGATTTTTTCTTTTGGAGTCACTTGAAATGTCAAGTGCACAAAAATCGTCCCCATAATCTTGAACAATTGGAAGAGAGAATAGTTCAAGAAGCCAATCGCATCACTCCAGAACAAATACAAAATTCAATAAGAAATTTTACTGACCGTTTACATTTTTATCAAATTGTAAATGGAGAGCATTTTGAACAATTATTGTAATCGCAACCTGAATAGACAGGTATTGATTTTTCTGTATTAGGACACTTTTTTAATTTTTTAACTGTTTTCTTGTGAATAAAAATAAACATCTTAATACTTCCTGAACGTAGTTTTTTATTTTGCATTCAAAAGTGTCAAAAAAATCTGGGAGTTCCATTTAAAAAAAAAGTTGGACGTATTGCCGATTAAACCATAAAATGCATTTATATTAACTGTACCCCCATACCAAATTTCAGAAATCATAATTTTGAAATAACAAAGTTATTCGACCGTTCCGGGACTTTTTACTAACCCCGTATATTTATCAAGAATACAAAAGTATTTAGTTCTAGATTTGCAATATTTTTTGTATATATGAAATTTCAAAATTCGGACCGGAAGTAGCACTTTTATACTCTTAGCGAGTAGCACTTTTTTTCGAATATCTTGCAAAGTATGCATTCTATAGCGATTTATTAAGAGAATAAAATTACTTAGAATAGAATTTTGAATAAGTTTTGTATAAAAATTTCTTAAAATTGTATATTTTGAAACGCTCATACGTATAAGAAAGTCGTGTGGTAGCCACACCTCATTTTTTCACCTCCCGTCCGCTCAGTATGTTTTTTCCGCTTGAAAATTAAAATTTACCCTCGGTTTAACTATATTTACTTAGAAAAAAAATATTGGCTTCATCCGAACATTTTTACGGTCTTGCCTGTTAGAGGGATATTTGTTTTAAATCAGAGTACGGATGGTAAAAATAAGGATTTGTACACTTTCAAAGTTATTATTAAATTATATAGATATGTACTTGGTTTCTTTTCAAATGGCCGGTGTAAATTGAAAATAGATCCCCAAATTCTACGATAGTAACATTCTAATGTTCGAGTTAAGAACGGGACAACCAAAAAACCTTCATCGTAAATCTTATATGTATAGCATGAATAAGCCATTGTACTTAATATGAGTATGGTTTATATTTTCTCAAGTTTTTAAATACTTTATTTTCCACAATCTGCACGAAATATACATGTCATATATATAGTAACGAATGAAACACATATTTTGAAAGCCTTGCTTTTAAAATTATATATAATTAAATATTAAATACAATTAAAAGAAAAAGATTGTATTACGTTATGAATTAAATTGCTTTGTAAAAGAAACTACATCGGCCATATACTATAAGCCAATATATTTGAAATATTTGTGTTTATTCATAATAATTTATTGTCTGATAGGGATAACGTTCATGCTAGGTACTTTATTAGAAAAAATCATTTTTATCTTCCTCAATATCTTTCTGGCTTTTATTTTATTCTATAGTCTTTTATTTTGATTTCTACAGGCAGATCCACTATTTTTCATTAAATCTTGGTTTTATGGAATTTTGGACTTGTTACTATTCTTTCTGGAAGTGATTTGTATTTATTTTAGATGTCGAAGCTTTTTATTTAAAATAACAATGTTTAACTGAAAATTAAAATAATACTTAAACAATTTAGTATTATAACAACCCATGTTTTTCTTATAAAAAGTAAAAATTGTTATATTCTCTAATAAGGGAATGTTTAAAATTATTAAAAATTATATTTTTCCCGATCAACACTGATATTTTGAATTAGTTTACTTCACTAAAAAAATCGAAGTTTACTAATACGTCGTCAACTACTAAGTTTAGAGAAATTTCTAAAGAATACAAAAGCATTAAAATGTGAATTTTAGAAAGACTTTTTTTGAAATTTCTACCGGAAGGAGGCCTTCATATCTTACCAAAAACCGGTTTTTAGCAAATATCTTACAAATTATTGATTCTTTACAGATTTATCTAGAATACAATAATATTTAGAGCCCGAATTGGAACAACTTTTGTATAAAAGAAATTTGAAAATTCGGACCAGACGTAAGACTTTACTCTTATCGAATAGCAGTTTTTTTTATACAATCTATATACATGTATTATAAGTGCAAAAGTAATTAGAACTACATTTGGAACAATTTTTCTATAAAAGAAAGTTTAAAATTTGGACCGGAAGTAATGCTTCTACTCATCAAATATCTGTTTTTTTTGGAAAATCTCACAAATTTTGCATTCTAGTCAGATTTATTAAGAACACAAAATTGTTTGAGCCACATTTGGAATAATCTTTATATAAAAAAAAATCAAAATTCGGACCAGAAGTAACACTCTTACTTTCTTTTATTTTTTTTTATTTATTTAACGAAAATAACGTAGAAGTATTTGATTGGGCGGCAAAATCTCCATATCCGAATCCCATTGAAAATATGTGGAGTGCTATGGTGCCGAATAGGAATGCTAATAATGATAGAGTTCAACTTAATATAGAAAATATTACTCAATATGCACAATCTGTATGGGAGCATTTCAGAGGAAGAAACTTATGTGTAACTTTAATAAATTCTATGCAATCAAGAATGCAAGAGTATATGGACGATAATGGATTTTATATGTCGTACTAAGGTTTTTATTATTGCGAAAAGGAAACAAACTATAAGACCAAAATCACATAACCATTTTCTTTAATTTCTTTATTAATTAATTACTATTATACAGGGTGAGTCATTAGTAGCCGCTTCTTCGATTTCTCTTTTGTGTTTTAAATAAAAGAAAAAACAATTAGTGGAAGATCCATGGTTGCTTGTGGCGCATATTGTAACAATACTTTAAGCTCTGGCGCACTTCCGGTTTCGACGGAAATGTACGGAACTTAATTTTTTTAAATGATTCACACTATATATTTTTGGATTTTCTTGTACTGCTTTAAATTGTCTGTTTGACTGTTTTTTCTTTTTCAAAACTGGGCCAATAGTTTTTGAGTTATTAATTTTTTTTGAAAATATTTGACCAAAACACGTGTTCAGAAAAAAATCATTTTCACATTGTTTTTAAAAGTAAAAACATTAACTTTGGTGGTGCTTGTAGCCAAGAAAATTCTACATCATTTGGTAAAGTTGCACTCGACAATACCTCAAAAAACTTTGTTTTTTCAAAGCCTACTTCCTGAAATTTTCACGTACCAAAAACTTATTATTTTTAAATGGAACACCTAGTATTTTATTGAGTCATTTTGTTTCTTTCATTTTTGTTAACAATGTCCTATACGAATCTTTTGTAATTTTTGAGATAATCACTATAGGAGCAATTAGCGGTCAATTAAAGACTACGGGCGCTGTTCTATTCACCCAAATTTTCGTCCAATAAAGGCTGGAATGCGGCTGATTGCCTCAGTCAACTGTTGAAGAAAGTGGATATACATTTATTTCAAACTTACAAAAGCATCGCTGTTAGTTATCATCCAAATGAATTATTCTTATGAAGAGTTAATAGATATGATTGACGTTTTGGGTGAATCTGAAAGAAACTTTTTGCTAGTATCCAGACTTTATGCACAGCGATCCCTGGTAGAAGTCAACCGAATCCAGAAACCTTCGAAAATATAAAGTGGACGGTTTGAGTGAACAGAAAGCATTGAATATGAAAGAAGGTGCAGAAAAAGCAATAACTGGTGAGGATAAGACGTTTATGGTACTTGCGAGTGTAGTCGAACACCTCCATACTAGTACTACGAAAATTAGTCGTCAGTTAGATGTAAGTCAAATTTGAGAATCCAGAATAATTAGGAAATATGAAATTCACCCGTAGCATATTTATACACAGGGTTAGATGAAAGAAATTTTCAGAATCGCTTACATTTTTGTCAATTGGCAGCAGATAAATTATCCTGGCTTTCTCAACTTTTTGTTGTCTACCAACGAAGCCACCCTCTATTAAAGTGAATACGTTCATCGTCACAATTTCCATTATTATAACACTTAAAATCCCCCATTTTATCACACCTGTAAACTTTCAAAATCGTTGGTCATTAAAACTGTGGGGAGGAATAGTGGGTAGTTACATAATTGGACCTTATTTCTTTGATGAAAATGTTAATGGTGAAGAGTATCTTCGCTATCTACGGACGGATTTTCAAAACTTTTTGAAGACCTCTTCAAATATGTTAGTAAACATAACCTTTATTTTATTTCGATGTTAACCAACAGTGTCGAAAATGCAACTGGACATTGCCGGAATTAAAAAAATGAAATGCGATGCTCTTCATTCTATAAAATTATTACTTTTGGGATAGTTGGATATAACATTTATATTGTTTGACAGTTGACTAAGGATGTCGGGCGCCATCCCTGCCCTCCATTGGTTGAACGAATATTTTGGTGCATAGAACAACAGCGCTCGTAGTTCTTTAATTGATCGCTAATAGCTCCTATAGTGATTATCTCAGAAATTACAAAAGATAAGTATAGGACATTGTTAACAAAAATGAAAGAGAATAAAAAAAGGAACAAAATGACTCAATAAAATACTGGGTGTTCCATTTAAAAAATATAAGTTTTGGGTATGTGAAAATTTCAGGAAGTAGGCTTTGAAAAAACAAAGTTCAGTGAGGTATTGTCGAGTGCAACTTTACCAAATGATGCAGAATTTTCTTGGCTACAAGCAACAACAAAGTTAATGTTTTTACTTTTAAAAACAATGTGCAAATGATTTTTTTCTGAACACGTGTTTTGGTCAAATATTTTCAAAAAAAATTAATAATTCAAGAACTATTGGCTCAATTTTGAAAAAGAAAAAGCAATCGAACAGACAATTTAAAGCAGTACAAGAAAATACAAAAATATATAGGGTGAGTCATTAAAAAAAATTAAGCCCCGTGCACTTCCTGTAAAACTGGAAATGCGCCAGAGCTTAAAGTATTTTTACAATATGCGCCACAAGCAACCATGGATCTTCCACTAATTGTTTTTCTCTTATTTAAAACACAAAAGAGCAATCGAAGAAGCGGCTACTAATGACTCACCCTGTATATTAATTACTAAAAACTTGATATCTGCTACAATTTTTGTTTTAATTTATTCTGGTAAAGGTTAGAGAAATTAATTTTACAATCCTAATTAAATTTTATTACATGATTACCCATTAATTGCACAGAAGTTCAAATATGGGACCTTGTATGTATATATGTATTATTTTTTGTTATAAACTTGTAAGAATAAGTATATAATATCACTACATACAATTAAATCATGTTATAATGTAATAATTAATACGAAATGCAAAATGTTGCTGTTTTAGAATGTTTTAATTTTTTTAGAGAGCTATATCTAAAAATGAGGTGTAGTCACCATACGACTTTTTTATACGTATGTGACATCCGAAATGTGTATACAAAATTTGTTCCAAATCAAATTTTAAGTTGTCTCTTTATAAAATAAACCTCTGATTAAAGTGTATCTTCCGGTCCGAATTTTGGACAATTTTTTTATACAGAAATTATTGCAAATCCAACTCAAAATATTTTTATTCTCTTAATAAATCTCTATAGAATGCATAATTGCGAAATATTTGCAAAATACTGCTATTCGATAAAAGCAAGAGTGTTACTTCCGGTCCGAATTTTGAAATTTCTTTTATACAAAAATTGTTCCAATTCGGGTTCTAAATATTTTTGTATTCTAAATAAGTCTGTACAAAATGAATAATTTGTAAGAAATTTGCTAAAAACCGCTTTTTGCGGTAGGTAGAAAGACCTACTTCCACTAGAAATGCCCAAAAAAGTCTTTCTAAAATTCACATCTTAGTACTTTTGTATTCTTTAGAAATTAGTTTAAACGTGACGACGTATTAGTAAATTTTGATTTTTTTAGTGAAGTAAACTACTGCTTCCGGTCTACCGATTTTACTCAAAATCTAATCTGATCTCAAGAGGAAGATTATTAAAGTTTGGTATTGATAGCTGTAGCCGTTTGGACACTGAGACACAGACAGACAGACAGACAGACAGACAGACAGAGAGAGAGAGAGAGGGAGAGAGGGGGGAGAGGGAGAGAGAGGGAGAGAGAGTGAGAGAGGGCGAGAGAGAGAGAGAGAGGGAAGGAGGGCGAGAGAGAGACGTTTGCCAAAAGCCACTTTTTCGGTATCAGGCGACCTTAAAACGTGGATATCTGCATCATAATTCCTTACTACGTATAAGAAAGTATAAAGGCAAATATTACTTTAATTAATAAACCACAAGACAAGGTGTTAAATCGTTGATTGAAGGAATATAAAAGATGCGCAACGCTATAGTAAAACAGCGCGTCTTTCCGTTAAGTCGTCCCACAAACCCCTTGCCGAGAATCATCATCGCTGTCTCGGGCTCTTTCGAATCTCGGATCCAAACGACTGATGCAGTCGTATAGATCTCGGTTCCAGTTTTGGCTACGCTCAGTGCTATAGTGGCGCATCTTTATGTATTCCTTCAATCAACGGTTAAACTCATTATTTTTATTTTCTTATACGTAGGATAAGGAAGTATTGTGATGATGAAAATTTCAATATTATCTCCCTCTTGAGATCTGATTAGATTTTCAGTAAAATCGGCAGACCGGAAGTAGTAGTTTACTTCAGTGAAAAAATCCACTCGTACCAATATTTTGTAAATTACTAAGTTTAAACAAATTTATAAAGAATTCATATATACTCAAAATTAAATTTGAGAAGAATTTTATTAAAAAAGTTTTTCGAAATTCCTACCGGAAGTAGGTCTTTTACTCTTATCGAAAATCAGTTTTTTGCGAATATTTCGCAAGTCATGCTTTTTAGACAGGTACGTTACTAGTATAAAAGTATTTAGAACTTAATTTTCAATACCTTTTGTATAAAAGAAAATTTTAAATTCGGACCGGAAGTAACACTTTTACTCTTATCGAATAGCGATTATTGCAAATATTTCGTAAATTATGCATTCTATATATATTTATCAAGAGCATAAAAGTATTTAGAGTTGGATTTGGAATATTTTTTGTATAAAAGAAAATTCAAAATTCCGACCGGAAATAATACGTTTACTCTTGACGAGTAGCATTTTTTTGCAAATATCTCACAAAGTATGTATCCTGTAGAGATTTACTAAGAGACTGGAAGTTCTTAGAATAGGATTTTGAATAATTTTTGTATAAAATAATTTTTAAAATTGTATGATTTGAAACGCTCATACGTATAAGAAAGTCGTGTGGTGGCCACACCTCATTTTTTTATTTGAATTAATTTAAAAATAAGGTATGAGTTATAATAACAAAACTAAAGATATTTTTCAAAAGCATTTGGGTATATTATCTGTTGAACTAAGCAAATAGAAATAAATTTAGTAAATCAGGGTCACCTGTTATTTAAATTATTTTAGGAAGCTAAACCGGTTCGTTTTATAATCCAGAATATATTATTATGGAAGTAGAGGAAAGGAATGTAAATAAGAAATTATACAATGAGCAGCATTCAACAAATATAAATACTCTTTGGAGATATTTATTTAGTGTGTTTTCAAGACCAGACATCCATACACTTAGAATGTGACTATCGACAGATACGCGCAGCGTTTTTAAACTCACACCGGCCATTCCTAAAGAAACCAATTGTACATATAATAATATAAAAGCTACCTCCTAAAGATATGCTAATATTTAACTCCTCGCCATAGAAAAAAAAAATCCGTAATCATAAAATCAAACAAAAAGCACAAGAAAAAGGCCTCCCAACACAATGGACACAATCACCCACTACATCCACTCTTCTACCCCCGACACTCATCCATATAGTACGGATTAAATTTTAGAGTTCAATGGTTCGTTATGAGCGGCGAAGAAGTGGAGGAAAGATATCGTTCGTGCCTTCCACCAATAAACTCATAGCAGGAAGAGAGTGTTTCAATATGCTGCCGCACAATATCGTGTATAATACGGCATCACGGGAGTTATTAGCAGCTCCTCCGGCGAGGGTGAGATTCTCTCTCGCGCTAAAAGGACCTAACATTGCCGCCCTTTCGCATACTACTGTATGTATACCGTGTGGATGTAAGCGCAGGCATATACTTAGATGGAACGTATATGTATGTAGAGTGGTTAGATGCATTCATGGCCTGAATATACATGGAATATTTAGCATACACGTCCTTGTACTTCGGTGGCATCGTAAAAACCCTGCGAGTTGAAGAGTTTTCCGATATAATGTGCATCATGCAGCTTGTGTGATACATATATGTATACATTTTGGACGTTTTTCAAAGGAAGCATAAAAATGTATAGTGACGTAACAGTATGAAATGTTTAAAAATGTTAAAAGTTAGAATATGCTCTACTAAATTTGTTTCCAACGCAAATTATGAAATGCTTAAAGAAACAATTAAGATGGCTAAAGTAAGCATTATATAATGGTCTACCTCAAGGATCTATTGTATCGCTATTACTCTTTAATTTATAATGTTACTTCGGAAACTACGTGACCTGACACAGAGATGGCGCAAATTCGCAGAAATCTTCATTACCACTCTGTAGATTCATCCTTAATTAAGTTAAATATGACAGTCCAGAGTGATCTGTCAATTAGTCTGTTTTTGACAGTTCGCCAAAGTGAACGTTTAGTGTGATTTTGTAGTTATTGGAAAAACCTGGGTTGAGAGCAGTAATAAAGTACTTTTATTTCAAAGGCTTAACACCAACCGAAATCAGAGCAGAGCTGCATTCAACTCTATTAGAACCTGCTCCTTCCTTTTCAATGGTTAAAACCCCAGTAGTGGACGTCCAAAACCTTACTGTTCCAGAAATGATTGAATGCTTTTTATTTAATTTTTCGATTGGTTCGATAATTCTATACGAATATTCTAATAAATATTTTATCTAATGTCAATTAGTAATGAGAAAGATGATATTTTTGTGAATTTTTTACCTGCATTTTGCACGTGGTAATATTGTGTGTTTAAGTACAGTGCATGCGTTTTGCCAGTGATTCCTCCTACGTTTCACGGCAAAAATACTGTTTTTAACTATTATTTATGCGAGTCCAGGACCATATAAAGCCACAATTTTATCAGGAAAGTCAGAGTTCTCTTTGGCAGTCCATGAGGCAATTCTCAGAGCAGTCTCAAGCAGACCGTGAGGGATCCTTTTTCCTTAAATCTTTTAGGCAGTCCTTGAAAGAATTCACGTAATCCTCCCAGGCAGTCTGTGGGGGGGACGTACATACTTGTAAGTCCCGTAAACAGTCTTTACGTGGTTAGTCCGTTAAATTAATATAATCATGTCAGATAAAGTTCTCTTAATTTCATATGTAACAAAATAAATTTCAATTTCACGTAAAAATTTGAATATATTACTCTTGTCGATTTTCTCTTTAACAATACGAACACACGTGCTTACCGAGACATTAATTTACTTTTTTTACCGAACTCATGTAAATTTGTGTAATTAATATTTGTCTTATATGTAAATAAAAGGGTTGACATTGAAAATATTTCGTATTCTCTTAATGCTAGGAAATAGTAAAAATAATAAAGAATAAAATGATGCTAAATAAGCACATTACCTTCGTTTTTTCCTCCGAAACCGAGTTACTAGTAATAGAGAATTTATTGTTGGAAGATTCACATAGAATAAATATATTTAATAAACAGCGTCTCAACGTGTAAATGAATGGTGTATTTGATATGTTTAGCGTTGTATGTTAAACATGTTCAGCATGCGTTGTTATTTCTTGCTATGTTGTTTACATTAGAATATAATAAATGATAGAAGTAAATCTTGTTAAAGATTGCCTTTGTAAAATTATACTTAACCTATTTGTTAACTTGTTTATTTGTCTGTTAAAAGCAGTTCAGTGTATAGGATTTTATTTTGTTTGTAATAACATATAAAATCATTGGTTTCGAATATAATTATTATTTTAATTATACAATAATGCTTTAGGAACCTGTTAATTTAATTATCTCTTGTACCCAATCGCCCTCGAGATTAAGAATTGAGCTAGCAGGCGACAATCTATTCTATTTTATTTTAGAATTCTCTATTAATTTAAATTTTATATTAACAGCTCCATTTTTTACATTATAATAAATTTAATTTGAGTAGTTCCATTACAATATTGGCGCAGCAACGTGACGCATAATCCTATCATATTATTATTATTAATTTAGTTTCAAATACTACAACATTTACATTATGGTGCCCAACTTTGGGGCAATTTGACTAGAACCTTTACCTAATGGCTCCACAACGTGGGACCATTTTTACATTATATTAATAATAAATTTTACGTCTCGTGCTTTTCTTTTGTTGATTTTATTAGTGTGTTATACTATCACCTTTTGGGCCTCTGACCCTTCTTGCCTAACTTTTAAATCAACAAGCGAGCCAGACCTTAACATAAGAGTGGTGTGAATTATTTTACTTGTTTCGGAACCACGACCATCTTCAACTGAGTCGGTAGCAGTCTGAGTGATACGTAAAGTCACATATACTTGGATTAGAAATAGTTTTGGAAATTCTACACTCTCTAGTGACATTCATGTTTTTTACTTTAATTAACACCCAAAAGGAACAATTATATGTTTCTGCTAGTGGCCCGTACCCTTTAAACGTAACATATAACTACATAAATGTCAATATATCTGTCAAATGTCAGCCTGTATATTTGTTGCTTATAAAACCTATATATTGATCGTTTCTCTTTCCCTCTTAAAATAAAAGTGCCATTTCTTTATCGCCGTTACATCTGTCTACATGTCCACGGTGAGTTGTCCACGTAAATCCCGCAAATTAAACGAGCACAAGAGCGGTTACCATCTATAAAGGATAAGCCGCATTGAAATTTCTATCTTCAATATCTTTCTCTGCCCCTTTATATCTAAGGCATGTGTAGAGAATCTATAGATATAAGGATGAAGTATTTTTTACTCTTCACCGATTATCGAGAATCTCTTCGGATCCAATTATTTCTTAGTCCCATTGAGAGTGGATGGCAGCAAGCAAGAAAACATTCATTAAATAGAGATGAATTGACATGGTGGCACATTTAAGAAGATCTACTTTTCATTTCTTGATAAATATAATACATCTAATGTTTAGTGTTTTGCTATATACAAGATAGAAAACGAAGATTTTAAGTGCAATAAAATATTTTTTTTACTCGAGGAATATTTCTTTCAATTATTATTTTTTTCTGTTTGAATGTATTTCCAACTGAGGTAGATATAGGGAAAGAACGTATTAGTAAGGAAAACAGATTCGAAATGCGCAAATATTGAAATGTATAATCGAGAGAAAATGAGGTGTGGCCACCACACCACTTTTTTATACGTATGAGCGTTTCAAATTATAGAATTTTAAGAATTTTTTTATTCAAAAATCCTATTCTAAGTACTTCTATTCTTTTAATAAATAAGAAAAGTGTTACTTGCGGTCCGAATTTTGAAATTTCAAGTATACAATAAATATTGCAAATTCAGATCTAAATACTTTCGTATTCTTGATAAATATATACAGAATGCATGATTTACGACATATTTGCAGAAAGTCGCTATTCGACAAGAGTAAAAGTGTTACTTCCAGTTCCAATTTTGAACTTTTTTATACAAAAGGTATTGAAAATTATATGCTAAATACTTCTATACTCGTATTCCAATTTGCCTAGAAAGCATGACTTGCGAGGTATTCTCAAAAAACTGATTTTTGATAGGAGTAAGAGACCTACTTCCAGTAGAAATTTCGAAAAACTTTTTTAATACAATTTTTATAAGATATAACTTTGAGTACATTTGAATTCTTTATAAATTTGTTTAAACTTAGTAGTTGAAATATTGGAAAAATTCGATCTAAATACTACTTCCGGTATACTGATTTTACTGAAAATCGAATTAGATCTTAAGAGGGATCTCTACTGGACGGGCCAATCCATTTGACAATGTATAAAAATCATAAACATTATCACTGCAGGGGTTTCGATTTCCCCTTAAAATTAAGATCAAATTTCAACCAATGCTATAAATAATTATATCAATTTGTAGAGAAAACTCAAATTTACGTACGCTTAGTAGTAAAATTTTGAATTTCTTTTTATTTATTTCAAAATAAATTCGACAAAATGTCTAATATTGACCTACTTCTGCTACTAATTATGACAATTTCTAAAATATTTTTAGAAAAAATATTACTAGGCGGAAATAGATATTCAAATTCTCTTTCATTTGGTATAAAAAAAATTGAAAATTGATTAATATTTACGGAGTAGAGATCCTCTTAAGCGGAAGATTATACTCGTAAATACAAAATTCGGAATTGAGAACATTTTTTAAAAACTACTTTTTCCGTATCAAGGGACTTCAAAACGTGGACATCTGCTAAAATTTCGAGATCGAAAATTTTCATCATCACAATTACTACTACAAGAAAGTAAAAACAGCTCTATACCAAAACAGTGTATAAAATACCATCAAGGGTTAATAATAATAATATATAGCGTGTAAATTGCTCCTTATTTATAAATATACGTTCCGTCTAACAGTAATATCTTTTTGTTGTTCAACATTAAAATTTTATATCTTCGCTAGTAATTAAATTTTTGAAGTCGCGAATACTAATTCTTTTACATTTAATTCTCATTTACTATTTTTTTTAAATTTTAGGATTCACATCGACGTAATAGATTCAACTTATTCTTATATTTTCTCAAATTTTAAAACTTTTAATAACGTTCTTGTATTACTACCGTCGCCTCTGATGTTATTAATTGATAGTAAAATCTCTCTATTTACAATGACTATTAGTTTATTCAATACTCCCAGTTTTTAGGAAGACTACTACGTCACTTGCACCTGCGTCTTTAAAATCTGCGAGAAATATTCGAATGCACAGAGAGGACAAAGCTCCCATAATCCTTTGCTCATATTAATAAAAATCCGGATGGGCATATTTCAGTCAGTTGTAGCAGTAAAATAAGCGAGGTAATCGACTAGTCTAAAATGCGAGCCAAAGACCTCATTAGTATATAATTAAATGTTTGAACAAAATGTTCTTAGTATATAATTAACTGCTTGAACAATAAGTTCTTTCGTGAACCACTAAATGTTGGTAAGTTAGTTCAACAGATGTAAGTTGCGTCTGTTCTAGTTCAATGATATGGTCGTGAGACTTTCTTCAACGGAACTTGAGTGTACACCCTGCAATTTGGAATCTAAGTGCAATCTAAGTGCAATTCGTTAATAAAGACCGGACTAAAAGACACCAAAAAAATATATAAAAAGGCCTTTTCTCTGTTATTTTTGGTACCTTTTAGTCCGGTCTTTACTCATAAATAACTTGTCGCCCTAGGTTTATTTAGCCACATAAGGTCACCATTTGACCTCTATATATATACATATATACGCTAAATATTCAGTTTACCGTTGCTTCCTACAAAATATGTACTTATTTTGTTCATGTATTTTCTTTCCGTAAAACTAGTCGTGTACATTCATTCATTGTTTCATTAGTTATTTATTTATAATCTTATCCGATAAACTTTGTGATTACATAATGTTAACAACTATCAATTTCTTATGCTAATTCAATGTAATTTTTACGACTATAGCACTTGTTAGTATTATTATTTCAGTCATCGATGACATATTACTTGGGAATTTATTACTACTTTGATTATTTTGTTTAAAATTTCATATGTATTCCACATTATCATTTTTATTTTCATTGTTTGAATAAAACTATTCTTGTGTTTATTACTGTTCTTCTATGACGGGAAATAAACTATTTGAATAGGTGCTGCTGCTTCAAATGTTAATAAATATTGTAATTATTTATGAACCTGTTTTTATTTGATGATAAGCTTCTGAACACTTCATTGGTTTCCTGTTTATTCAATAATGTTAAAAACAGTTACGTGGTAGGTAATGCCAAAAAATTGCTGGCGCTTTTTTCGGGTTACATCTTTTGAAATGCAATACTCATGCTATTATTGAGCTATAAAAGTGAACCACGGAAATTTTGCCATCAATCCTTCGAAGAAGCTACAGAGATGTTAGCTTTGCTTTAGTCATGAATTCTGCTTATGACTTTAATTAATCCAAGGATTACTGTGCGGAAAATTCCACAACTTACAAATAATAACAATAATAATAATAATAATAATTTAACAGATTACAAATTTTATTTAGAGGACATGATTCTTTAGAGACTGATTCTGACAATGCTATTTATTGGTTTTTATTCAGTGAGCAGATCTAAAATACCCAGTAATATTTTTATTCTTTTTTAGAAGAATCCAAAATCCACCAAATTAAACTTTATTAAATTTCTCTCATTGTTGAAGCGACCCTCTTACTACTTTTCAAGCCATTGTTCTGTTAAAAGAAATTGCCTGTTTTATTTTTCTCGAAGAGCCGGGCGGGACTTTTCTTGCTCGGATTCACTGCCGCGACAGCGTATTTCTTAATTTTCCCTTATTTAAGCGCCTTTTCCTCTGTTTTTCGCAGATATGAGAAAAACAAAAATATATATGTGTTAGATACAAAACCCGTTGCTCCGTACAAATATATTTGTATTACGCGAAAGTTACAAAAGATGGCAGTATACCTACTACGGAAGGACAAAGCTAGCACAATGGAAAAGTTATTTAAGATCCGGATCGTTGTCGCGACACAGCCTACTACGACGCACTCTTTTTCATTATTCTCGTTCAAGTTGACGAAATAAATTCTGTAGGAGGAAAAGAGTCTTAGCGTTTCAGCAAACATTGTCAGACGACTTGTTTTTATTTTGCCAAGCCGTGCAAGTGCGTTTTCTTCTTCTTTAAAATGAAAACAACACAAATATTTATTTCGAAATTTTAATTTCTCCATAACCATACATTGATGACAAATTTTGATTAACAATCTCAGTGAATGGAAAGATGATAATAAAAAAAATAGAAAAACAAAGTCCAAGATTATTGAAATAAATTACACAGGTCTACAACAAAATTGATGTTCTTGAAGCAACATCAATATTGTGGTAGAATGCGGCCGCAATATTGAACAACTTTGGGTTTCGTTGAAGCTACGTAATTATTCCATCGCTATTGGAGTTCTTTATAAGCCACCTGTTATGAATTATAAATACTTTTCTGATGAGCTGGAGCATTCCTGTGTACGTACTAAGCTCTGCTAGTCACGATCTCACAATATTTGTGGGCGATTTGAACATAGACCTGCTCAAGATTACAACTCCTAGCGCTCGTTACTTCCATAATTTACTTGACACGTTAGATTTAAAACAGATCGTGACTGAGCCCACTCACATAACTGATACTGCGGCCACCTTACTTGGGTGCATACTAGTCGGCTCCGGCGGTCAATTTTTAATCCTCTTGTGCAAAAAGGTTACAGGTAAATTGGCTCCGAAAATATTTGTTAATCCTCCACCGCGGATTAACATGGAAACTTAAAATGTCATTTAGAAGCACCTAAACTGTGTTATTAAGAAAAGAAGTAAACAAATCCCACCCTCTCATTATAAATCCCACTTACAGTTTATGAAAAATTTGAGGTATATAAATTAAGAATTAGAACTATGAAAATTAGTTTACTTTTACAGTAAAATGGAGTGTGTCGAAAAAATGTTGAGTGAAAAAGGGAAACCTGTAATTGTTTTAAATAATTTTAAATATAATTTTCACAAAATATTGTGCGAGAATGTGCAAAGATGGCAATGTGCAAAACGTGGGTGTAAATCATTCATTAAAACTCAGGGTTCAAATGACTGCATAATGGAACATAACGACGTACATAACCATGATCCTGTAAGTGTACAAACTTTAAATCGTCAAAAAATAAGCAATTCCGTTAAGAGAAAAGCAGTTGACGACATTTGTGAAAGACCCATGAAGATCCTTCATCAAGAACTGAAAACGTGCGACGCTGATACAATAACTGTGACGGATATAAACTTAATACGAAAGTGTATGTACAATGGTCGGAAAAGTGTGATTCCAAAAATTCCGAAAAATGTAAAGGATGTTCATGATGTTTTGAATAGTATAGACATAAAAACAAATAAGGGAGAATTATTTCTTCATCAAAATGATGTTAACAACAATTTTGTGGCTTTTTCGTGTGAAACAAACATAAAATTTTTAAGTAAAATGTCAACAATCTACGTTGATGGAACATTCAAATGTGCAACAGAATTTGCAAAATGCAGTTCCTCGTTGGAACGGACCACGAACGCGTGTGAATCGTTTCATTCCAAGTTTAATTCCCTTTTTTACACAGCACATCCTAATATCTACCAGTTTGTTGAAGTTTTAAAAAATATTCAAATTGACACATACATTAAAATCTTCAGCTCATCAACTAAAAAAAAAGTGTACAGGAGAAAAAAAAAATCACAGAAAGATTTTATTGACAGCAAAATAGAATTGTTAAATAAAAATATAATTACTAATTTTGAATTTGTAAAATGCGTATCGCAAAAGTTCAAACCATAAATTATTGTCTAAAATGTCACTTAGCTACATTATATACATGCATTATACTTTAAATACATTTATTTTCCGCGTAATGTTTTATTTAAGTTTATTTAATCCTATAAACACCTGGGAGCCAACTATTATATGAGCCGGGAGCCAACTAGTACAAAGTATGGGAGCCAACTTACCCACCATCCCTTCCTAAAAACTGACCGCGGGAGCCAACTAGTATGTTGGCCCTTACTTGACGTTATCGTTGCATCTAATACGGTTGTGTTTTTGGACGTTGGGATCTTGAGTGTTGATTTCTCCGATCATGATATCACGTATTGCGTTCTCAATATTCCTATACCTCGTGCTCAACAGAACTTCATCACCTTCCGTTCCTTTAAATACTTCAACGAGGACAGATTCTGTCAGGAACTCCACAACCTAAATTAAGATCATCTGTACCACGTAACAGAAGTTAATGATAGTGTTACGTTCCTGACTGAATCACTGTTGTCGCTGTTTGATATACACGCTTCCCTTGTCACGAGACGGCCATCAGTTAGATCTGAGCCTTGGTTAGCTGACACTATCAAAATGATGATGCATCTGAGGGATAAGGCTAAGAAACGGTTTGTGCTTACGAGACTACCCGCACACTTTGACTACTACAAGATCTTACGCAATCTTACTACTAAGTCCGTTAGGTATGAAAAGAGAGCTTATTTTGAGTATAAGTTTAGATCATATGGTTAAAAAGTCAAGTGGAAGGAACTGAAAGCTCTAACTATAAAGAAACGGACTAAAGTCATTCTGCCGGAGCACTTAAATGATCCTGACTCTATCAATAATTTTCTTATTAACTCCATGCCTGTTACCACAGGTAATTCATCTGAACTGAGGAAGCTTTATTCTAATTATGGATTTGAGAAAAATATACCAGACCTTTCTTTCGTTACTGTTGACGCTATTACTGTTGGCAAGCATATTGTTGAGCTTAAGAGTAATGCCATCGGAACGGATGGTCTTTCTTTGCGCATGTTTCAACTTTGCTGTCCTTTCATTTTGCCATATATTACTAATATCATCAATTCTTGTATTCTGTCAAACACTTTTCCTGCTTCTTGGAAACATGCGGTAATTATTCTTCTTCCTAAAAAATCTGATGTCCAACAGTTTTAGGATCTGCGTTCTATCAGTTTGCATCCCGTCTTAGCGAAGGTGCTGGAAAGGGTTATCGATTCTCAGCTTCGATCGTATCTGAAATTGTACGGCATTATACCTGAGTCACAGTCTGGATTTAGATCCAGGCACAGCTGCACCACGCGCCTGCTGAATGTGACTGACGATATAATGTCTGCTCGTGATAGTGGTAAAGTTTCTGTTCTCGTTTTGCTTAACTTCAGCAATGCTTTTGACACATTGGACCACAATATCTTTTTATCTCTGCTGAATTACATAGGATTATCCGCCAATGCAGTTACATTCTTTAATAGTTATCTATCTAATAGGTCCCAGCACGTCAGTACAGCAAAGGGTGTCTGCCATGCCATCACAGCAGCGCGTGGCGTCCCTCAGGGATCCATTTCTGGTCCCTTCCTCTTTATTATTTATACACACTTATTTCCGAAAATGGTAACAAGCTGTAAGATTCACGTGTTTGTTGATGATATTCAACTTTACCATACCTTCAATATTGCTGATAGGGAACGAGCATTGAGTGATATGATGGTCGATTTAAATTCTATCTATGTGACTGCACTACAACATTCCCTAATCTTAAACCCTTCGAAGTTAACTGTTCAAGTCTTTGCTGATAAAAATAGTTATCAACTGCTATCGGCTTCCATCAACTTTTCTATTAATGGTACTCCAATACCTCTGGTCACAGGAGCGGAGAATTTGGATTTGATTATTGACAACAATTTCAGATTCAATGCTCAGGTCTTGAAGTAGTTTTAAGTTTTTAGGCATTCTTTACATACTTATTTTTTATTAATTGTAAAGGCTCTACGAAAGATCAGAACACACCTTGTTGTGCTCTGAGTAGAGTTTTTTGTTTTTCACTATACGCATAGAATTTAATTTATTCTTGTTTCTTATCTTCTTTTATTATATTTATTTTGTTAGTAATCTTGTTGTATGGTAGAAAATAAATGCTATTATTTTTAATTATTCTAGAAAGGTGATTTTTCCTTCTAACAATAATCTGCTGTATACGAAAAAATGTTAGTTTTCAGGAGAAGCGTTTAAAGTTTGAATTGTTGCCATTTACACATTTTTGTTTCGATGTTAGCGAAATTATAGTGTAAGACTTCAAACACTAGTCTTCATCATTTTTCGTGCATTTAAAAGCATAAACACAACTTTGAAACATTTTGTTTCGCTTAAATTTGTTTACCATTTTATGTGTTTTTTTAAATAAAATTATCATTAATGATGAAAACAAGGTATATTGCTTTAACTTGTTTTGGCGTTGTAATATCTAAAGTTATCCAGAAGTAATTTTCAATTGAAACGATGTAATGTCTCTTACCTTCATTTTAAATTTCCTTTCTTTTTCATTCCAAATTATAATTATTACTAGTATAAAGGTGCAATATACATAAATATATATTTTATTGAGAAGTTTATTTAATTTCAACAAATTTGAAAGTAATATTACATAAATAATAAAAATTTACAAGATACAAAGCTTAAACATCTTCTTCTAATAATTCAGCTGCCGTTTCATTTTCTGATAAATTAATCCTAAATACTATTTTCAATTATCAATTATGACCTTTTTACTTGTATTGATATGCCACGAGGGTTTTGTAGTTTTTCTGGAAGTGTCAAAGTACATCTGTTTCCTAACACATATTGCATGATTTATACTCCACTTAATCAAAATCGGTCTTAAAATAAAGCTGCAACGATCCTTTGACAAGTTTTTTTAGTAGGTCTTTAAAGTAAGGGAACGTTTCTTGATCGTTGGTTTTCTTTCTATTATTTGTTTTGAACTTTTTTTCAAATTTCATAAAGTCTCCAATTTGCATTGGTACCGCTTTTGTTCTCTTAGAACTCATATTACAAACTTCTTGGAAATCAGTGAAATCTTCCACGTTTCCTTTTTTGCGAATGACTTGTTCAATTTTTCCATGTAAGCGGCCATATAATTGTGACCACTGATCAAATAGTTCACAATAAGTGTCTCAATTGTACAAAAAGGAGAATTTAAATAAGATATCAACTCAGAAAACAAAATATTGTTCTTATTTTGACCTCTGCAATTATCTAACCATAAGATAGTGTGCTTGAAATCTCGATTTAGTTCCAGGAATTTTATAAAGGCACTTGCGATATCTTCGACCCGCCTTCCCGTTATTGCTTCCTACCATATAATGCAGAACTGGTCACTTTTTTATTCATCCCAGCAAAAGTCTCATTAAAGACAATCAGTCTTTAAGTTTGGGTATCCGTGATAGCAAAAACATCTTTTGAAGGTCTGCCGCGAACACCTTTCATCCTTCAGATCACAATCTTGGCGGTATTTATTTCTGGTTTTACAAACCTTAATAAAATAATGATATAAGGCAAAATGTCATTACTGCAGTTATATAACTAACTACCTCGTCAAGATGTTTTTGTTTCAATTTTAAATTTTCTTCACTGGGATTTAAGTCTTTCTCAATGCAAAAGCCACATTTATCTGCGTGATACTCATAAAACGAAATATTCATGTCATCTAATGTCCGCCGGTATTTCTCGTACGAAATCTTATTTTCTCGATGAATCTCACAATTGTCGCTATACATTATTTTAATTGACTATTTGGAGCATGAATTCTTCTATAATGTGAGGGTTTAGGGCTGAAAGAATTGATGTGAAGTTTTACGGGAGTCGATGCCACTTTTTGTGGTGGTTCATGACGTCCTCTTTGGCCCGGTATTGGTATCTGAAGCTTATTACTGTAGCCGTCCTTGCAGACTCTTAGAAGGGAGTGAATAGTGCAATTGGTGCATCCCAGTGTTTTTTACACACGATTACACTTTCACTCCCTTCTTTTGGAACTTTGAAATTTTCTTTTACAATTTTCTATTTTTCTTTTTGAGGGTATCTCAGAAATATGGCAAGCTATCCATATTCGCTGTTCGTGTTTGTTTAAGTTCCAAAAGTTTCATGAATTGCCACTCTTTCATTATCAGTGGTCGCTCCAGATTTACACCTTACTGTAATACAATTACACTGCCTCTCCAACAACGGATGATTCAGTTTGTTGTGTTCCATTCTTTCTTTGCTGGTTCTGAGTCTTATTCTCTTTTTCTAAGGCTCTTGATCTTTTGTTGTTTCTTCCTCACTTAACATGAGCCCGTCTTCACCATCATTTTCGCTTTCTGGTAACTGTTGACCAACTTCCTTTTGTATTTTATATGTTGAAACTAACAAGCAAGTGTTGCTTTCTCCGTCGGTCTGGATGTTTTCCACTTGCCAAGATGTATTTGCACATTTCAGAGACATTATTATTCTAAACATGAACATTATTGTTTTTGGAATCACTAGAAATATCAGTCGGATCTTTCATTATTTTTCTTTTTACACGTTCAACGTTTATTTTGTGGTGTTTTGATTCTCTTTCTTCAGTGCTCGAGTAGTCTGAAGATGGAATATAATCTTTATCTTTAATAGAGTCATCTGTATATTCTTCATATGTTTTCTAAAAAAAAAGTAAATCACCAAAAAAGATATGCTTAACAGGCTGCTAACGAAAGCTTGCTTATAAACAATCGTCGACGTCCAAGTGTAGTAAATTTCTTGTCGATTAGATCTTACATTGGTGTCTATTGAAGAAACTTCTCGTTGATTATCAGGTTCTAGGGCCATTTGGACCAAAAGTTTGCCTCTATAGGCCATTTTCACTTTTCCTTTGGTAGGAGCAGCACACGACACGAATGTGAGGAACCAATTGAGACATAACCTCACAAATTCACTTCACTTACCGAAACAACGGCAAAAGAAGTTATATGAAGAAGATACAGTGTTTTTCCATCAGAAATTCCATACACTTGCAATGGTAAAACGCTCTATGGTATTTTAATTTGTTCTGCCAAAGTATGACATCGAAAAGATTTAGAAAAAAACTAATTTAAAGACATAACGGCGTTTTACCATTGCATAAATGTGTTTTTTTAGCGTTATGCGTTGTTTTACCTAAGTATGTAAAGAGGGGCAATCATGTTACACTGTTTAGCCATCTTCATAATTTCGTTATAAATCATGATAGGAAAATGCAAATAGAAGGTAGAGATAGAGTGAAAAAAGTTAAATCGGAGACGCGCAAAACCTAAAAAACACATTTTTTCAGATACAGTGTTTTACCATGGCACGGCAGTAATATAAGATATAATTTTCGCAAAGCAAATTACCAAAACTTATATACCGACGTACTTAATAAAGACTGGTCCTTCCTCTATGAGTGCAAAAACGTAAACGATGCTTTGGAAAAAATTTATAATGCTTTGTATCATATTATTGATTTGCATGTGCCTAACATTGGGTGACAACTTTTGCGACACATTGTATAGGAAACAACTTCTTTGTTAATAATAATCTTATACGTAATTTTTATGAATATTTAGAAATAAATAATAAATCGTTGCAAACAGTAAGACTTTCAAGAATTTCAAGAATAATACCCATTAGTCTCCGCTTCGAACAAAACGAAAAGAAAGCCAACAATTTCTCGCCGTTTCCGTCAGTCTCTTAAATCATCATTAAAAGATTAGCTCGATAATCCGCGACGCTCGTTAGCTTAAAACCATTTCTTCCGCAACATCGCAACAGCAGCACCAGTCATCTTCATCGTCTCATTTCGATACGATCACCCCGAAGCGTCTCACTACCAGCAACCGTCACTTATTTCATTCCCATATTTCCGTCTGGTTCTTCTCCACGTCCATTTTAAGGCTCGTAAATGTCTGTCGGTCCGAGTTATCCTTAAACGAATGTAAAGTCTTGTTAAAGGAATCATTTAAAATTAAGTCATAAATTTCAGTGCAGATACCGACTGAGCGCGTAATATCCAGGCATTACGTCGCGGTCTCACTGTTACGGCATGAGGTTTCCATACTCGTACGTCTTCTCGCAGCTGGAGCGAGAGAGGGCGCGTGCATAAATAAGAGACAGAGGGAAAAAAGAGTGTTTCACTAATCTGATAATCGCGAACGCGAAAATTGCTGGACGTTTATGGGAGAAGGTTAACTTCGTTTCATATTCATGATTCGCAGCGGTGGCGGTGTAACGTTGGCGGGGGGGGGGTCCAGGACACGGCGCTGGTGCCGAAATGAGGATGGGAATTTTTACTTTAGTAGTAATTTACACACGGTTAGTCACGTTCTTACTCGAAAAAGTGTGTGTAGAGGAAAAAAAAAGGGTCACCGTCGCCAACACTAAAGGCAGCTTAGGATTGTTATTTATGAGTGCTCGATGTGCGGCTTTATTAAATTTCGAACGGCGGGAGTTTTGTTTAGCCTTTTTTTGTCATCTTCCTACTCTGTTCAAGTTTGGCATGTATGCAAACACACATATTAAATTTATTTAACACCAATGATATAGAAGTTATATCTGAGCTAATGTACTAATCTCGAATTATTCTGAACATTTCTGATTGAACTTTAACAGTAAATGAAGAGATTATATTCAATTTTTAATGCATAAGTTTTAGTTTATACTGAACTTGTTTTATAAAAGAAAATAGGTATGGCATTTACAAACAAATGGACAAAATTAACGCACCACTCACTTGCATAATTACAACACTTAATATAATATTGCAAAAAAAAATCATGAAAGCTTATTGTTAGGTACTGTCTAGTAGATTGTAAATGAAATCAGCGAAACATGGCGTTGTTTCTAATCATTTCTTATTAAAAAGACTTTTTTCTTGAAAACAACGCAAACATGTAAACAAAAAACAAACGAAAACAACATAATTTATGGACTTAGAGCTATTCTAATATCGTGTATGTCCTCCTCTTCTTCTAATTACTGTTTCCATGCATCTTGGTATACTGGAGAACAAATTTTGAACGACTTCTTAAGGAGTGCTTTCCCATTCTTGAATTGCTGCGTTTTTCTATCTATTGTGGTTGGAAGGTGGAGGTGTACGACGTCGAACTCTTTTTCAAATATCGTCCCATAAATGCTCTATTGAATAGGAAAACTTATTATTTATACAGTTCCAGACAGTCTAATACGCTGTCGACCGCTATGTTTGAAGGTTCCATGTCGACTTTCTTTATAATTCCGAAACCTTCTATACAGGGCAATCCAAATTAAGTGTTCACCATTGGTAACTTTGTTATTATTAAAGATACAAGATTGTTTAAATTAGCAAACTAGTAGTACTTTTAACGCTCTTTAAGATGGAAGAATAAAAAAACAAATGAGCAACGCGTTTTCGAGTTTTGCCGAAAAATATTTTTTTTTCAAATGGAAACCCCTGTATATTATATCATTTTCTGCTAGAACTTTAATTTTTAAACAAAAAATCTTATAAGAAATTTTTTACTGGGATTAAAAATACTTGAGTTATAATGAATACACAAAAACAGCTAAGTCAAGTGCATTTCTATGTATCTATGAAAACGACGATAAGTCTTTCTACCAAACGTCAAATATTAGTACAGTTTTATTAGTTTTTCACTCATAAGTTTCATTGTGCTAGTTATTAATTTGACAAAAACATGATTTTTACCCATGCAGAAAAGTGTGATATGTTAGAATCTTATTTAGTGTGCAGAAAATCCTCTAGGAGGGCAAAAGAACACTACGCTGAATTATATCCACTCCGAACACAACCACATGAGCAATATTTTCTGAGACTTTACCGAAAATTTAGAGGCAATGAGAGTGTTTTTGCCAAAACAAGGACAAAAAGGACTTTTATAAAAAGCGAGGCCACGGAAATTGCAGTTATCGCATATTTTGAGGCCAACCGTGAGAATTCCATACTAGATATTGTCAATTAATCTGATTTGAGTCACGGTACTGTGCATAGGATTCTGAAGAAAGACAAATTCATTCCTTATAAGTACAAACCAGTTCAGGTTTTTTGCCAGGGGATCCAAAGAGAAGAATGTTTTTTTGCCACTGGTATCTTAACTTTTGTCGCCAAAATGTAAACAACTTTCGATATATTTTATGGACCGATGAATCGAATTTCTCAAATTCTGGAATGTACAGTCCTCTCAACAATAAGGTTGCCAATCTGAAGCAGAAATTCTGTCTAATATATGTAGGTAGAGCTGTAACTGTATTATGAATGAAATAGTCTATCTTTCCAACGATCCAGTATCGACCTAAAATATAGGGTGAATAAGGTATATAGTATATACATATATTCATGAAGATACACTTAATGTAAACATAATAAATCACCGGGTTTTTATTTGGATGTTTTACAATTTTATGTCAGCTTTTTACTGGCATTGCAAGTTATATGTATTTCACATATTTTAGAGTTTGCTTTATTTTATGAACAAGACACTAATGGATACAATAATAAAGAATTATTTTATGATGAACCAAAATATATTTAATGTTTTTTATACATATATACACTTAAAGCCTAATGTATTAATATGAATAACAAACATTATATTTTTATGTATAGCAAATCTTATTTATTTTCGGAGAACTTTATTTTCGGCCAAAATTAAATGATATTTTTTTGTTTATTGTCATAGCGACGGGCTATAAAGTATAACAATTCTGGCACAAAAAACTGGTTTTACAACTGTCTCTACAACGAAGTCACTGGAAATATTATTTTTATCCTAAATTTTGTGATTTTTGTCCACCTAGAATATAAAAAATTACTTCTGTCAGGCGCCGCCGGCGTCCAGTCAAACTTCTAGAAACCTCGCGAAACTATTGGGGATAGTAAACACGAGAACAATCTCCAGAGTGCGACATCATTGAGACATATATATTTAAGCACCGGCATATGAGGAGACAGAGTAGACAGTCCGACGAGTAGTAGTCACCATGTTGACAACACTTGAAAAAGAACGTGCGGTAGCAATGCTGGAATATGGGTGGTCCATTACAGGCGTTGCTAGAGAATTAGGTGTTAGCCACACTAGTATTTATAAACTTCGACAGAAATGGTTGGTAGACCACTCTGTAGCAAGACGTCCTGGTTCAGGAAGAAAAAGGGTAACACGTCCAGAAGAAGATAATGCTCTGACGCGTTACATTGAAGAACATACTTTTGCAACCTGGCGCAGAGCCATTCAGGCAACAGAATTTGGTGGAAGTCTAAGCACAGCTCGCAACAGATTGGTAGAAGTAAATATTGGAAATTATATTGCCGCTATAAAACCGAAACTAAATGAGCAACAAAAAGAAGTAAGACTCAGATTTGCAGAAACCTACCTCGACAAAAACATGGATTTCTGGAATAGAGTGGTTTTTTCTGACGAATCCAGTTTCCAGTCATATTCGAATGCAAAACGGAAAGTTTATCGACAACAAAATACCCGTTATCATTTAAATAATATACTGGAACGAAGCCGTAGTGGTAGATTTGCGGTCAGTGTATGGGGATGGATATCGAGTCTTGGAACGGGACCCATATGGAAAATAGAAAATATGTTAGATAGCGTGCAGTATCGAGACATATTGTCCAATATAATGCTACCATCAGTTAATATGATGTATGAAAATAATTTAGTGTTCCAGCAGGATAACTGTCCCGTTCACCGATCGCGATTAGTTCAACAATGGTTTCAAACATCAAATATTGAAGTTTTACCATGGCCCTCTAACAGTCCCGACTTAAATCCTATTGAGAATGTTTGGGGGATCTTGAAGAAAGATATGTTGAAAGAATTTGTTCCGCGTACTTCCGACGAACTATGGGACAAGATCGAAACTGTCTGGGGGGATATTTCTGTGCAATATTGCAGCAAACTTATTGCCTCTATACCCTCTAGACTTCAAGAAGTCATTGAAAATGATGGAGCTTGGACTCACTACTGAAGATTATCTGTGTTCCCATGTAAAACATTGTCAGGGCTTTTTTGAAATTTTGCTGTATTGTAAATAAATATTACTTTGTGTGTAAATATATTGAAGAAATTTAGAAATCTATTTATCTATACATGTATATATTTAAATATGCACCCATTCTTCTTTTCTTGGAACCTCTTACATTTTTTATATTATTTTACAATTTGGATTTCATACTTTTTATGTTAAGTACCGTATTATTTTTGAATAAATATTTTGTTCGCAAAATTTAATTACCGCTGTAGTTATTTAGAAATTATATATACATTTAGAGGGCGAGTCATTAGTAGCCGCTTCTTCGATTACCCTTTTGTGTTTTAAATAAAGGCAAAGACAATTAGTGGAAGATTCATGGTTGCTTGTGGCACATATTGTAAAAATACTTTAAGACTTGACGCACTTCCGGTTTCACCGCAAATGCACAGAACTTAATTTTTTTAAATGACTCGCTCGATATATTTCTGGATTTTCTAATACTGCTTTAAATTGTCTATTCAATTGTTTTGTTTTTTCAAAATTGAGCCAATAGTTTTTGAGTTATTAATTTTTTTGAAAATATTTGACCAAAACACGTGTTCAGAAAAAAACCTTTTTCACGTTGTTTTTAAAAGTAAAACTATTAACTTTGGTGGTGCGTGTAGCCAAGAAAATTATGCACCATTTAATATAAGTTGCACTCGACAATACCTCGGAAAACTTTGTTTTTTCAAACACTACTTCCCGAAATTTTCACATACCAAAAACTTATTTTTTTTTTTAAATGGCACACCAGGTATTTTATTGAGGCATTTTGTTCCTTTTTTATTCTCTTACATTTTTGTTAACAGTGTCCTATAGCTAAATTTTGCAATTTGTGAGATAATCACTATAGGAGCTATCAGCGGTCAATTAAAGAACTACGAGCGCTGTTGTTCTATGCACCCAAATATTCATTCAACCAATGGAAGGCAGGTGGGGCCCGTTTTCCTTAGTCAACTGTCAAACAGAGCAAAGGTTAAATCCACTATCCCAAAAGGAATAACTTTACAGAATGAAGAGCATCGCATTTCAATTTTTTAATTCAAGCAATGTCCAGTTGCAATATTTTCATTTTTTACACTGTTGGTTAACAACGAAATAAAATAAAGGTCATGTTTACTGACGTATTTGAGGATGCCGCCCCACTAAAACGTCTAATCCTCACCAGTTATTCATTCTGTCCGCTCTTTTTTTCATATTCAATACTTTCTGTTCACTCGAACCGTTTCTTTATACTTTCGAAGGTTTCTGGTTTCGGTTGACTTCTATGCAAAGAGATCCCTGGCTCTTTGCATAAAGTATGAATGCTAGCAATGAGTTTCTTTCAGATTCACCCAAAACGTCAATCATATCTATTAACTCTTCATAAAAATAATTAATTTGGATGATAACAACGATGCTTTTATAAATTTGACATAAATGTTTACCGACATTCTTTAACAGTTGACGCAAGCAGTCGGCCGCATTCCGGCCTTTATTGGACGAATATTTCGGTGCATAGAACAGCTCTCGTAGTTCTTTATTTGACCGCTGATTGCTCCTATGGTGATTATGTCAGATATTACAAAAAATAGGTATAGGAAATTGTCAACAAAAACGAAAGAGAATAAAAAAGGGAACAAAATGCGACAATAAAATACCGGGTGTTTCATAAAAAAAAATAAGTTCTTAGTATGTGAAAATTTTAGGAAGTAGGCTTTGAAAAAACAAAGTTTTTTGAGGCATTGTCGAGTGCAACTTATACCAAATAATACAGAATTTTCTTTGCTACAAGCACTACCAGAGAATGTTTTTACTTTTAAAAACAATAAAAAAGCGTTTTTTTTTCTGAAAACGTGTTTTTGTGAAAAATTTACAAAAAAAATTAGTAGGTAACTCAAAAACTATTGGCTCAATTTTGAAAAAGAAAAACTGTTTAATAGACAATTTATAACAGTACTAGAAAATACAAAATATATAGAGTGAGTCATTTAAAAAAAATAAGTTCCGTGCATTTCCGGTGAAACCGGAAGTGCGTCAGAGCTTAAAGTATTTTTAGAATATGCGCCTCAAGCAACCATGAAATATCCACTAATTGCTTTTTCTTTTATTTAAAACACAAACGAACAATCGAAGAAGCGCCTACTAATGACTCAGCCTGTATACATATACAGGGTGAGTTTTTTGCCGACGTTTATTATGGGGTTCTCGGAAACTACAACAGATACAGTTTTGATTAAATGGGAATAGAATTGCAGCTTTAACAGCTCTATTTAATTAGCGCTTTGTTTTTTGGAAAAAGTGCATAGCCTACCTAGATATTTTTTTTATTATTTTGTAAAAATGTTTTTTTTTTGTTATTTCGTTCGATTTAGATGAAATGTGTAAAGGAAAAAGTTTTAGGATATTATATGGTAAATAATACAGTTAAATCTATTTATTAAAACAAAGAAATGGTCATAATTTATTTATTTATCAAAAGAACTATATCAAGTAGCACATCATGTGAATCGTTGAGAAAAGATCTTTTTTTATAAAGTCATGGCCTACTATGGTTAGCATTTAAAAAAAATACAAGTTTGTGTCATAACTCAAAAAATAAAGCTAGAATAAAGAAATATAGGTTAAACTGTATTACTTACCATATAATAAAATAATATTAATAACAAAACTTTTTTTGCGAAATATCTAGTAAGCCACTTTTTCCAACAAAGAAAAATTTAATTAAATAGAGCTATTAAAACTGCAATTCTTTTCCCATTTTACCAAATCTCTATCTGTTGTAGTTTCCGAGATCCTGGTACTAAACATTGGAAAAAACTGACATTGTATACATTATGAAAATTAATACTGGAAGTATTTACTTTGTAATATTCCCTACTACAAATAAAGAAAACAACTTTATATACTTTTCATACCACAATAATTCGATGAATGAGTGTTTTATTCCAACTCTGCATTTCAAGAGGAATTTTTAAATACACAGAAAATTGTCTATCGTAAATTTTTTTTATACATTTCATCTTTGATATTGGAGAACACCGATTTTTTGTTGTGTTGATTTTATAGTATTTAACAAGCTGGTTATTTGTGCCTTTGTAAGGTTTTATTCGCAAGGTCAATTTATGAATGAATGTGATGCGTATGCGTTCAAGTTAAAGTCCGTCCTAAATGCGCTCGGTTCGTGTAGATTGGCAACCTTTTTGTTGAGATGACTGTACAATAAAAAAAAATCATCATTACTGGTCAAAGGAAAATCTTCTTTTAGTAAATCCAAGACGTCCACAAGTCCGTTTCAGTTTTAATGTTTGGTGCGGTTTAATCGGTTCATGGATTGTTGGTCCTTTCTTTTATGAGGTCACTCTAACTGGTGAAAGGTACATAGAATTTTTGACTGAAATTTTGAATAATTTCTTAGACGATCTGGATCTCATAAGTAGACAGAAAATGCATTTTCAGCAGGATGGCGCACCTGCGCACAACTACAGAGGTACTAATCAACTTCTAAATACTATTTTTAACACTTCATGGATAGAAACAAATGGTCCTATTCAGAGGCCTCCCCGATCGCCAGATTTAACGCCGCTTGATTTTTTTTATGGGGTTATTTAAAGAACCAGATTTATAAGCAAAGGTACGAAAACGTAAACGCCCTAAAGATTGCAGTTAGTGAAAAGATAAACCAAATAGATGGTAGGACCATACTGAAGGCAGTTCGAGAAGTTCGGAAGCATGTACAAAAATGTATTGAACTACAAGGTGGTATTTTTGAACATCTTCTATGAAAAAATCAGTGATTTTTATTTTCTTTTAATGATAAGTTTATGTATAAAATAAAGTTTATAAAACTAATTTAGCTGTTTTCGTTTATTCATTATAACTCAAGTATTTTTAATTCCAGTAAAAAATTTCTTATAAGATTTTTTGTTTAAAAATTAAAGTTCTAGCAGAAAATGATATAATATACAGGGGTTTCCATTTGAAAAAAAATATTCTTCGGCAAAACTCGAAAATGCGTTGCTCATTTGTTTTTTTTATTCTTTCATCTTAAAGGGCGTTAAAAGTACTACAAGTTTGCTAATTTAAACAATCTTGTATCTTTAATAATAACAAACTTACCAACGGTGAACACTTAATTTGGATTGCCCTGTATAGTTTTAACGGTTTAAGACAGTCCAGGATACTGTCGACCGCTTCGTTGGAAGATTCCTTGCCGATTTGCTTCTAAATCCCCATTCTCCGGGACGCACAGGCAATAATAATTATAGGTCTTACATATTTGCACGTTGCAAACGGGGACACACACAAAATCTAAGTGTCATGAGTCTTAAATATAATACAAATATGTTATTATCTAAATAATGCGTAACTTATACATAACTTGATATACATTCAAATAAACAACTTAAAGAAATTTATAGTCAATTTCTAACACACATGTTAGCAAACAGTATATTAAAATAGAAATTTCATAAGACATGATTTTTGTGCACGCGTTCAACTTTAGAAAACGAGTTATACAAAGAACAAGTCAAAATGTCTTATGAAACGTGTATTTTATACTATTTTTTCTATTTCGGTAATTAAAAGTTCAAAGAAGCTTAAAATGAGAGACATTGTTTGATCAAACATTTTAGAAATTTTGTTTTTTAAACAATAAATTATTTCAAATTATGCATAAATAGGACGAAATAAATGATTGCATGTCCCCAAAGATTCGCAAAAAAGCAGAAGTCAATTTACAAAATCTTTTGCCAACAAAGTTTCGACATATTTATCAAGAACAATGTCAGCACTTTTAAGTTGGTGTAAAGAAAATAATACGAGTATAGCAAGTATTATCGCAAGTGTCTGTCAATGCGAAGCAACAGGAATTCAGACAAAATGTAGTGATAGCATGTATGTTTTTCATTCTTTGTACAACTTCTATTGCACATGTTTGTTACATTAAAGGCTTATATTTGATATTTAAATATGATTTGGTTCCATTGTTTTTGTTACTGTTGAGTCTTCATGTTTCGAAAGACTTGTATCGTTTTTCCTTCACTTGGGTCTTCTTGTTTTAGAAGTAGTAAAGAATAACTCCTCACTAAATTTACGTTATACGTGGTTATTCGCAAGTGAAATAACACTACACTGGTACATACAACTTTATTTACAATTAAATAAAATAACAATGCGAATAAATGTAGGCTTCTTGCATTGGGTAAGTTGAACCGTACATGATAACTAACTGCTAACAAGTTGAGTTTCGCTGGTAATCTGATTTCAATTTTCTGTTACAAACAAATTCAGTATTTAGAGTGGGGTGGGAGGTTTACAAAACCGTACCTCCTCTATTGTTGTCTGGAAAAACCGAACATTAATGGGTTGTAAGTTTCATTAAAGATTCTCGGAAGGAGCAAATAGCAATACAATTATCTAATATAAATGTATGAGCCCTGCTGTGCGTTTACGGGTTTGTTCAATTACAAAATATCTATAATTCTAAAATCCGGCAAATGTTTATGAATTTTTAAATACTACAACGACATGATGTTAATAAAAGAAAGAAAATAAATGGTAATATAGACAAAGCATTTTACCGATTTTCTAGAACGGACAATAGAGGAGTTTCTAAGAAAGAGATTACATTAGGAGACTGATGTCCCTCTTGATCTTCCCAGATTTAATTTTAAAGTAATTTTTATTCATCTTTAAAAATGTAAAATGTTTTGAATTTTCCTATAGCGTTACACTATACAGAAGTCAGTAGTAGTTTCCACAATATAATTCTACTTAAATAAAATTTTATTTTCAAGCAAGATCATCTGCATTAGTAGGACTCGCAACCGAAAAAAAAAAGGTTTGCCTACAAGTAAATTCATTCGGATTATGTAAATCGTCGTGCGGTTTTCCTAAATTTTCCCTTTGTCTTTACTACAGACTAAAAAAAGGTACACAACAGTTTATCAGGGATTTTCACGCGGGGTTAGTTGCAGAGAAAACGGCACGAAATAACTGGCCCCGGATGAGAGAAGCAGGTGGACATACATAGGTACGGTGAACGGAATAGTCGATCCGGAATGGTCAATTTAGCGGCAGTAACTTTTTTTTATTATTCTCTGCTACTAACTTCGTCCCTTCTGTGGGTGAGGAAGACCGGGAAGGACGAATGAGACGAAAGAAACAAGCACTCCACCACACGTACAAAGTTAATATCATTATGGTCCGGGTGGATAAACGTACCTGGAAATCCTTAATTACGGCAACTAGGAACAGCCGTTCCTAGTTCGGTTTGTTCGATTCCGAGTCCGGGTCTTGCACACGGTTTTTTCACACAGTGACTCCATACTGGTGGGCGTCTGGTTTTATTTTTTTTCCTGCGAGGTTGTATATTTGAAAGAAGGAATTAAGGAAAGGGCGACCGTGTCGTGTCGAATTAAGGATAACGCCTTGAAATATTAAAAAGGAACGTTAGTAAATTCGTACTGTAAAAGGTAGGGTAATAAGATTAGGTATAAGGGAAAGCTACTACTAATTTTAGGAAAACGTGAATGAATTTTCTTTGTTACCGAACTTTTTTCGAATCGTAGGTGTATTCGTACAACATTTTGCTGTGAATAATGTATTAATAATTATAATTTGAAAATGCAAAAAAAACGAAATAGAATTTCAATAAATCACTGCCTATATTTAATTTTTAAGTGTTATTATAACTTGCATTTCAAAACTACCTGAAGTTAATTCATAAAGGTCAAAGTTATACTGTCTCCAAAAAAAAGACGTGTCTAAAACTGTCTTATTTATTGGAGGATTTTATTTTCGATCTGGCAAATTAGATAGTTGCGAATAGGCTACTAAATGGACTAATAAAATCACGTATAGGCCTAAAGGCATTAATGTTTAATTAATTAACTGTCAAAAGATTTATTTCAAATTCGAACAAATGCTTTTAATTCTGGCAGAGATGTTTATTTCTGAAAACAATGCAATATTTCTGAATAAACTGTAAAACTTGCAGTAGAAGCAGTAATAAAACACTTCGATTCGTGAAGCCGCAAGTCGATATAATCTTGAGAAATCAATATTACGTGATCGTGTTAATGTGATTCGTAAATCATCTCTTGATGACTCCGGAAACAAAGATAACGTGGCAGGTGGTGAAGTAAATGTAGACAAAAAAATCAAAGTATGCTTCTAGGCGGGTATTTTCAAGCTCAGAAGAACTTGTAAAATATTTGCTGCACTCATGTAAAATTCATTTTGGTCTAATATATGACCATGCGCGCAAATTGACATACGAGTACGCAAGCTATTTGAAGAAGATTCCCCAGACATGGGAGGCAACCATAATGATGGTTGGACTTATTTTTTAAAAATTATTTAGAAGTCCAGGAAAAATATCGCTTTTCTCCTGAAAGGATTTTTAATACTGATGAAACTGGAATATCCACAGTGGTGAAAGCACCAAAAGTTATAGCTCCAAGTGGGCAAAAGCAAGTAGGCCACACATTGAGGATGAATATTTGTATGGTTCCTACCCAAGTGCTATAGCTTTGGCTTCAAAAAGTGGTTGTATGACGTCTGAGTTATTTCTAAAGTTACTTCAACATATGCAAAAACACACAAGTTGCAGTTCAGATAACCCAATATTGATTATTTTAGATAATCATGGAAGACGTAAAACTTTAGAAGCTATTAATTACTGTCGAGACAATGGGATGGTATTACCTTCATTCCCACCGCATTGCTCCCATCGGATGAAACTGTTGGATATTTGTGTCTACGCTCCTTTCAAGGCACGTTGTAAAACATCCTTCAATCGACTACCTAGTTATAAATCCAGGAAAACCAATCAAAATCCACATTATTGCTAAATTAATGTATGAACCATTCCTCCAATCGTTCACTCCAGCAAATATCATCAAAGGATTTTCCACTGCCGGCATTTGGCCCGCTAACACCTTAGTTTTCGACGAAGATGAATTTCTGGCATCAACTACCACGGACAGACCCAATCCAGATATTACTCTTCCGATATGTGAACAATTGGTACCTGATGTTTCTACAGCGAAAGAAGAGGCTAAATGCCAAAAATACCTCCATTTGTTTGTTTATGAAAGAAATTATAACAAGTATCATATAAAAATGTAGAAGACCAGGTGTTAGGAAAATCTTGACAAAGTTGAGACCTTATCCACCCCGAAAGAAACTACAAAAACAAGAAGTGGTGCCTCGAAAATATACACAAATGCACCAGAAAAAAATAAGTTAGAGATTTTAGCGCAAGGTAAAAATGATAAAGAAGAAGAAAAACTGAAAAGTGCAAGAAAAAAGTATTTCAGGAAGCAAAAATAAGAAGAAACTTGAAAAGAACAAAAAAAGCCCCAATATCATCTTCATCGGACTCAGAACTTGACATGCCAACTAACGCCAAGAAAACCAAACACGTGTTATCTGATGACTCTGATATTGGATCCTTTAATACTGAATCTGATGAGATTTTAACCTTATTGGACGACGAAGAACTGAACGTGGGAGATTACGTTTTAGTTCAGTTTCCCACAAAGAAAAGAGTAAAATACTATGTGGGCGCAGTATTAAATAAGCTCTCTCTTGATGAATATAAAGTTAATTTTTTTAGAAAAAATAGGTGTTATGAATTTTCGTTGTCAAATGACGACATCTCACTAGTAATAAGAAATGATATCATACCTGAAGGCTGTTTTACACTTATCAAGTTTTTAGGTGAATTAGCAGTACCAATAGTGCAAAAGTACGAAATAAAAAAATTAATAATGTTACCGAAGATTTGTGTTTGATATTGAATGTAAAAATAACTGCACAAGAGATACAAACGAAAGTAAATAATTTACGCATACAATTCTTTCAAGAAGTATCAAATTAACATGTCATTTTTAGCAATATTTTAAAATGGAATTTGTGTTTACATTTTACACAGTTGGCAAAAAAACTTTATAACATGAATATTACTAGAAATCACTAAAAACTTGATCAAGTTGAGAAGAAAAATAGAAAATGTTCTAAGCTACCAAGTTCTTGGCCAAGAAATTGATCAAGTCATCTTGACAAGTGTAATAATACACACGACTTGTCGTCAATTTTAACTTGATCAAGTTCTTGGTCAATAACTTGGTCAAAAATTGATAAGTGTAATACAGCCTTAAAGCTACCAACGCCCACAACGATGAAGGGGATAACAAGATTGGAGGCACACATTACTTTTAATGTAAATATCAACAATTATAATATTTGTTAGAAGCACACTTATTACTTACGTAGTTATACCTACTTGAAATGTACTTTAATTTTATTTTTGTAGTGACATAAAATTATCTTGTTTGGTTTGTTTCAATATACACATTTTATACTGCATTAAAATTGTCTTCTTTGTTACTATTTCTTTTAAAATGACAAATCTGTCTGCTGTCCGAATGTACCCTTACACTGTCCGGAAGTGCCCCCTAATGGGGCACAATCGGACAGAGTAAATTAAATATGTATTCCAGAATTGTTTCCTGATAAATAATCAACAAACAGCAAAAAATTGAATGACAGTGAGAAAGCAAAAAGGTGTGAGATTACATAGGTAATACAGTTGTATAAATATTCTAATCAAGAAATTATGAGCAGTTGTTGTTAGGTGTCCGAATGTGCCCCGCTCTCACCAAAGGAGATATGGACTCGTCTTTTATATATATTTAGCAGTCGCAAATATGTGCGTAAAAAACATACATAGGTACAATAGATACAAATAATGTTAAAACACCAAATAATTAGTTAAACTGGTTATGGAAAATGAGGCCCTACGAAATCAAGCCAGACGGTAATAATCACCGTCTGCAATTCTGTCATAAGTAGCAATTGTATCGACGCTGTTGCATGTTGCGTTCACATGAGTCAATCACATTAGTTATCATTTTGGTCTTGCATCTAGCTGCTACCGTACATCTCCACACTATATACATATGCATGTATGTATAGGTAGGTATACATACATACATCCACCCACACGCGACACACAGAATATTCTCGAAACGTCCAATTCCTCTGGCGTGCCCCGTCCACGCGGTCGGCTATATTGTATCAGTATACTTGTCTGTCGCTCACGTCTGGTGATATGTTTATGGTCAACTAGAGACAGCGGTATAATCCACCGTGATAAGGATATATAGATATCTTTATTGTCGGGATTGTCGGTGTCTGTGCGTGTTTTGTGAAGATGCGAATGTGGAATCCGAGACCAACAAGTGTGTAAAAAGCGGAAAAGAAAATGGAACGAAACTCTGTTGACAGGAAAAATAACAACTTTATCTGCGACAGAAAATCAATTAGAATTATAGTCGGTCCCTCTATACATACGATACTCACATAATATGTGAGATCAGATAGTCTCTTTTCTTCCAATTTATTCCGGGGATCATATGAAATTATGAAAATGGAAAAAGTTATAAACCCTGGAATTACAGTCGTGGTATTATTATTTTTATATTATTTCTTCTATTTCACTTTCTTTGCGAACTTTTATGTGTGCGCAAATACTTACACGTGTGTTGATCTGATGTTATTTTGTGTACACATCTAATGAATTTAATTAAATATTATATTTGGAGTAGCATATGGTTTTGGTATATATAAAGTTTGCGGCATTAAATGATCTAAAAATTGGACACTATTTTATTGTGTAATGTAAAACGTCTTACAATTGTACAAGTTTGCAGTATTAAATTAGAACCCAGAACTTCTCCTATTTTGGTATTAATACTTGGATGCGCGCAGGCGTAGAAGCCAAGTTAGTCAAGTAAGTTGGCAAGATGCACATGAACCACGAACTTGCTAGCGTCTGTAGTTTCGGAAATAACATCGAGAAATTTTACAAAATCTTGTAAAATTTTAGACGATTATTTTCGAAAGCAAACAAGCAAATGGGAAACTGTGAACGTATTTCAAGGTGTCGTCGTTTTTAGCTGTGTTACAGTAATTTTAATTTTATGGACGTATGTCTATTGTAATGGTACATCCTATTTTGTCAATTAATATTATAAGTTTATTATATTAAATAATCCAATAAATAATATTTTATGAATACTTTAAATATATTTGAAATCAATGAATATATTACTCTAAGTTTAATTCTCATGTAGTCATAGGTATATAAATAAGTTTTATTATATGTTAGCATCATGACGCCGAAAATTTATGTTAGTGAGATAAGCCCTGCAATATCTATGACTTCTCACGGCATAAAAGAATGTATGTGTGTGAATTGTGAGCGGGATTACCCAAATTATTTAGAAAGCGGGGAATCACAGGCGTCCACCTATAAGAAGGAAAGTACGTGTTGCAATCGTATGAGTCGGCAGCTAGACTTCATCTAAGAGTCGGAAAGAGAACTCCAGGCATAGACTCATAGGGTCGACAACGGCCAGTAATGTCGTTGATAAGTAAAATTTAAATAAAAATTCGACAAATAAGTTTGAAAAGTGTATCGACTTCAGTAATTATAAAAACAGCGGTTAAATAAAAGTTTTTTACAAACAGAAACTTGTAAAATTAACCGCATATTGAGTATACATATTAAATGTGAAAGTTCTTATATTTTTTGTGGTAAAGGTACTACAATTGGCAGTGTCGGCCGGTTCTCCACGTTTTGTTCGTGCATAAAGAAGATTCTGCTGCAAAGCGTCGAAGAAAGAAAAAAGAAAAAAGAAGCCTTAAAATAAGGCATTTTAATAGATTATTGTATATAAATGTATTTTGAAAATAAAGAATTAAACATAATATTTCAGTTTTTAAACAGAGACGAAAGAAGTAAATAAATTTATATGGGTGAGATAAATATATTTGGTAAATAAATAACGTCTAAAATGTAACTTAATACATTTTAAAGTTGTGTTTTATGTATGTGAACATATATATGAATCTTGTTGCCTAAGTTGATATTTCTTACTGTATTGTTTTCATTTGAATATAATGAATGATATGAGTAATATCATTAAAGGTTATCATTGTAAAAGTATATTTAACGTGTTTGTTAATGTGTTTTGTTTCTTTTTTGTTAATAGTAGTTCATTGTAAAAAAAAATATGTTGTTTGTAATAACCTATGAAATCATTGGTTTCGAATATAATTATTATTTAAATTATACAGTGGTATTTTATTATATTTACACCCAATAATGCTCTTAGGAAACTATTAATCTAAATATCTCCTTTACCCAATCGCCCTCGAGATTAAGAATTGAGTTTAGCTGGCAAATTAAATAATTTACTTTATTCTATTTTATATTATCATAATTAATATTAAATTTTATATTAACAGATACATTTTTACATGAAAATGAATTTCGTTTTGAGAGGTTCCATTAGAATATTGGCGCAGCAACGTGGGACCATTTTTACATTACATTAATTAATATATACATAAATTTATTAATGTTTCCATTACATTATGGCGCCCAACTTTGGGGCAATTTGAGTAGTACCTTTACAATATGTACCTTACCGTTCCATCTAGAAACACATACTACATCTACAAAAGTGAACACATAACTTTATATGCTATTAAATCTTTAAAATCAACAGACAGACAATCGCAGCCATATATATATCTGTGTATGTTGATGGTTGATGTTGGTCTTGGCATGTCCAGAAATAACAGCGAACTTTATCATTAGCTTAACTGATCGTCGTCGTGAATTCTGTTCAGCTATATCCCATGGGAGCTGAAGGCAACTGTCAACAAAAACTTTGCGATTTCTGCATCCCAAAATTACCTTTTACCACGGATCAAGTAGAGCCATAAAGCACTGCAGCGTTTTATTAGCGGATTTAATGAGAAAATTTAACGAGACCGCGCAATACGGAGCTATATACCAATTATATTGCCGAGCTTATAAAGTAAATTATTGTTCTTGAGTTGAGTTTCTTGAATCACGTCCGCCAAAACAACGCTTCATTTTTTGGAGTTTGCGGAAAATTGATTAGTTCTTGTTAAAAGAATTATTAAAAATATTTATTAAGTATTGTCTGAGTTTGGTGATACATGTTTTCTACACGAGATATGAAAGGAGTAATTTAATGAAGAAAGCCGATAACATGGCAATATTTAATTTATTTATAAATAAATATAAATAAAAAGAAATAAAATTGAAGTAATATATCGTAGAATGCACGACACAATCCTCTTGCGTCATAAACGAAAAATAATGATTGTATTGCCAATCACATAACAACGAAAATAATTATGTTATATATTAGATACTAATTTATAATTTCATGCATGTAACAAACTAAACTTGGAGTATGTGGTTTGACACTAAACAAAAACACTAAAACACTTTTACCACACTCAAGGATTACACATTTCGACAACTATGTTGTCATCTTCAGTAGCACTGATTAAAAACCGCATTGTCTATACACCCTTGTCTATACACCGCAGAGCAACAGTGTTGTACTATACAGTGTGCACAATACATTTTTATGGAACTAAACAAAATGTTTCAGTAAGTATAAACGCAAAAACAATGAATTTAATTGGAAGTTAAGAATGGAATTATTAAAGAAAAATTAATTTCTACAAGCGCTTAATTATTTATTAAATGCTCAAATAATCATCTCTCTTGAGCTGAGCAGTAACCCAGATGATTATAAATTTCGACGGACATTTGTTAACATTTCCGGGGTAACATGATTCGAAAATTCGATAATTTTGGCGCGTAATTGTTTTAAATTAGATGGACGAAACACGATTTAAAAATGTACAAGTCGGCTAGACATCGACCGTTAACAAAATTCAAATGAAATGCGCAAGTACAGCTGCTATCCTTGTTGCACTGATTAAACGCGAGTCAGTCTAGCCTCTGTGAAAATGTACTAGAATTCCCCACTACACTCGTCCAAAAGAACAGTTTGTATATTGCTTTCTCGTACTAACTCATAGAAACTCTCGGTGTCGTCGTTTTTTCACACAGTAAATGCATCCGCAACTTGCAGGCAAGCAATTGGTATACGCTACCGTGTATAGATAATTAGTTGTTCAGGTAAATTGAATTGTTTTCTAAAGTCGTTCAGAGAATTGTTTATACTAAATTACACAGATATATGCTGCATAGTTAAACCTCTGTTACTTTATCCGAATAATCACAAATAATATAAAACGTAACACTACATTTTATAACCTAATTAATTGAAATTTCTGATATTAAAAACTTCAGCAAAATATAAAATGTATATACAAGACTGAATAAAATAATCATCAGGTTTAATACAAAATAATATAACACTTACAGTTAACACCAGAGGAAAATCGTGTTGTTGAAATATCCAAAAATACATACCTGAAAAGAAGAAAAGAAACTGTTAGAATTAAGTTAAGTTAGGATATAATATAGAATTGTGTAAATATAGTATATTTTATATATTTAGTAAGTATTATTGTGTGACGGGATTAGTTGTTCGCCTAAGATTGATCTTGACCTTCTAATTGACGCAAATAAATAATATACAACTGCTCTACTCGTAATTTTTAATTATTACGCAGTATGCGTTTTTATTATTCCCCCCCCCCCCCACAGCACAGAATTGCGCTCTACCAAAGGTCATTTACGTTTAACACCTACAGTAAATGTAATAGTCTACCTTATGAGATTACTTCCACTGCCATTCTTATCATGAAAAGGTTTAGAGATATTTAAAATCACTGGGGATGATATTGTAAGGGGTACTATTGCAAGGTATTATAATTGTATTCGTGGTATCGCCAAGGATATATGAATTGGGCATTCTGCCGTCAGTGCTATATTTATGTATTTATCTCTATTTTTATAGAATGGGCACCTGTCTTATAGTATAGCTATTTACTGCTGAACTTCACCTTGAAATTGATACTTAACATATGCATGTGTTTCGATTATTTGTGTCTCTTTACATTATTTTTGTATTTGCTATTTGTTAATGTATCAATAAAGGCATTTATTATTATTATCATTTGTGTTGTTGCATTAAATACGCGTTCATGGTAGACCTAAACCTTTTGCTGGGGCTGCATAAGTAATACTGGCTATCCTATGCTTATTCGTTTATATTTTCATTTATACATATTTGATTTTACATTCTTTCTATGTTTATTATTATAATTTTTTAGATGAAGTCTTGTTTTCTTATTATTTACTAATCATATTGCCGCTACTACCAAGAAAACTAATTCGTTTATTCAATATATTTGCATATTTCGGCAAAGAAATTTAATATAGTTTATATACAGATTATAAACCTCTCCTAAAGTCACTGCATCGTATGTCGGAATGATTCGGAAAAATAGTTGCGGGGCGACGTGACGTAAGCGCTACCGTTAGAATAGCATCAGTTGCATTCTGTTGATGAAGTAGGGTAGTTGATGTTTTCGTAAATATAACACGCTGGTACTTTCTATATTCGCTTTGGCATATTTGCGATTATTTGAACTGCTTTTACGTTATTTCTTTATTACCAGTATTTACTGGCTTTTTTAGGTACGGATGTAATGGTTTTATTTTTCATTTTATTAGAGTGAACCAACCTCTGAAGACTACTTAGATGTGTATGCTTTTTTTTTTATTAAAAACTTGTTTTAAATACTACACTGAAATTACAATTTTCATTACCTGTTTAAATTTATCAAAACAGGAAAATGTTCTAACAAAATCTGATAAAAATGTAGTTCCTTTCACGTGATCATCGAAATCATTTGCTTGCGTACTTTATTATGAAATTTAAGAAAATAAATTTAATGTACGTAAGAAATAACTCAAAATTTTACGAAAACATCAACTGCTCTATTTCATCAACAGAATGCAACTGATGCTAGCGCTTACGTCACGTCGCCCCGCTACTATTTTTCCGAATCATTCCGGCATACGATGCAGTGACTATAGGAGTGGTTTATAATCTGTATAAGTTCTCTTTTAGGTTTCTGTTGGTAGTAGTATGTGTTGTCTCTGGATTCCGGGTTTCCTTTCGCGTTTCCACTACTTGGTATTTGAAAAGACCGGTGTTGGTTTCTGGACGACATTTCGGCAAAATCACACTCGCCATCTTCAGGTCTGCGATCACTGTCTGCTTCTGCTTCTTGTTATTCGTATTCGTCGTTACTAGCACGAAACAGAAGCAGACAGTGATCGCAGACCTGAAGATGGCAAGTGTGATTATGTCGAAACGTCGTCCAGAAATCAACACCGGTACAAAAGAAAATCTTGAGAAACAATTTCTCTTTGAAGACCTGTGAATCTTGTCAAATGTATCTCTGGTATCATGTATATACAAAAGTAAATATATATAAATTTATCATCAATTATGATTATAATAAAACTAAGCGGATTTCTCATATCATAATTACATGAAAATTTATTATAAATTGCTAGTAGATTCAAGAAGGATAATATTAATTATAAAACTTAAATCTGCCCTGAAACATCATCTTTGTGATGAGAATTAATACTCAGTGACGGCGATTTGACAATGATCAAGTCTTATGTATATGGTATGTGTATAACGAGGTGTATAATGTGTATGTATATTTATATTCTTGTAAAAATTTAATATATTTCTTATTTTATATAAGCCTTACTATCTCCTTTAAGTAATTATTGTGCTTTTTATTGACAATTATTACATATATCTTCATCAAATGCTTGTTCATTTTAATTTAATAAAATACTAAAAATATATTTCAAAGCAAATATTGTATCACAAAATTTATATACTCTTATTACATAGCCCAACAAAGAAAAAATGTAACACAGGCATAGAATTTTTGATATTACATGCGATATTTTACAAAGTATGATTATCAAATAAACGTCAGAAGTATTTTCCAGCCTTTTCTTCCCAAAAAAATCCACTTGTGTCCTGAAAAGCTTAACTCTGACCTTTCTCCCCCTATCCCCTCCTTGCTTCTCGTCGAATATTGACGTCCGAAATTACTTCGACAAACTTTCAACTTTGGCCCCGGCAACAAGAAAGGAAGGAATTTTCTTAAACTATCCAACAAACACTGACGCCGAGAATTTTATGTTATATACTGGCTGTCGTGGGAGTGAAAAGACGAAAACGACATTGACGGCAGAGGCAAAGACGACGGCAGCGTTCATTCAGAGGCAAAGCCGAGAAAATACACGAGGAAAAGGAACCGGTCGTGTATATTAAACGAAAACCCGGGCAGGGCAGGGGAAGATATTTCGCTTCAAATGTTGTCTGCGAGTACATCAAAATTAATTTTTAAAATGGAAACTTTCGGTGATGAAAAATATTCGTATATGTCAGTGCTTCATCAGAGGCCGTATTACATAAAAAGATGGATGGTGTATGTATGAAAAACAAAGTCTGAATACTGAATTGAGTTGAATTATTAAACCTGCAGAATTGGATTTGTTCGTGTATATTTATACGGTGTAATTATATCTTAAGAAAGGGTTATTTTAAAATTTAGTATTATTTGATATACAAGGTAAAACATGGGAAGTATGATTGCAGAAGGTAAAGTTGAATGAATTGTATTCAACTAGTGATATTGCATTAAGCGTCTTCATTAATTAATTTATTTTAAAAAATGTTACTTCAATACATTGCAAGTAGAAAGCAAGCTTTTCTTATTGTAACGAATCTTTTTAAGCAGCAATATCTTTCTTTTGTTCCTGTCGTCGGTTCTTTCGAGTAAATAATCTTCTTACTGTTTACATAATCTCTATCTACGAAATTTTGATATTTCATTGAATAGCGATTTTCTGCAAATATGTCGTAAATGATGCATTGTGTATATATTTATCAAGAGTACAAAAGTATCTAGAGCTGAATTTGGAATATTTTTTGTAAAAATAAAATTTCAAAATTCGGGCCGGAATTTTGACTCTTAGAGAATATCTCGCAAAGTATGCATTCTATAGAGATTTATTAAGGGAATGTTTATAATAGGATTTGGAATAATTTTTATATAAAAAATTCTTAAAATTCTAGAATTTGAAACTCTCATACATATAAGAAAGTCGTGTGGTGGCCACACCTCATTATTTGGTATCAGGGGACTTCAAAATGTGGACATCTGTAAAAATCTCAAGGTCGAACATTTTCATCACAATACATCCTTATACTACGTATAAGAAAGTAATAATATATACCTCTCTATTCTTTAGTTAGATGCAGCTCAAAAAATAAAATATTCGTACACAAACTAATAAATTGTGCTACCCTTCAAGTTTAGTATAAGAGTATCAAATGTATTTGTAATAATAATAAGGAAAGGGTTTTTATAGCTTTATTTGTCCTTCCCATATTATTTTCTATTTTAAGGCCAACTGTATCTGCTACACAGTTGACCTAGTCTATTTTAGCTTGTGGTGCTATCTATGAAATAATGTAAAAACTTTTAGCACGCAGCCTTTCACAGAACGCCTACGTTTTTTATCATATATATTTCATGCTTTTTAGGAAAATAAATGCATATTTTTTATTTCTATTTGCACTATCTTTTCGCATAACATGCGTACTTTATCCTAATGGCATTCTTATGCCCTTGGTTATATTTCTTCATTTTTAGAATTACTTAATTACGATTTATAACAATTAATTGCTTTAGACTAATGACTACTTACTTATTATTATTATTATTATTATTATTATTATTATTATTATTATATAGATGCAATGTTTACGTTCGATCTATACGAATGCATGTAATACGTGGCAACGTAGTACCCCTACTGTTCATCACCAATGCTGGCAACAACCGACACCACAACGACTTTCTCCGATCCCCACTCTTCTCACTACTCCCCGCCCAGATTTTACATTCAATGTTTAGCTGCGAACACATTGCCGTATGCAATAAAAGCATTCAGTAAAATTAATTTATAGTGAGTCTCTATACACCCGCTGAAAAGCTTCAGATAGTAAAATGGTTCTCTGGTAATAACAACGTGCATAAATATGTTTGCGTTGACTTTTGCAGACCGTCCTGTACCTTACAAACAAACAATTTATAATATTATTAATACATTTGAAAAATGTTTCTGTCTGAATAACTGCACGACATGCAAACCAAGCGAGATATCCGCCCAAAAACTTGAGGAAAGTGAACGGGCGGGATGTATTAGTTTCTAATATTGTGGAAATAAATAACACGATATCAACTAGAAGTACTGCCGAGAATTTGGGTATAAATAACAAAAATGTTTCACGTATTTGGAAACGTATGGTTTGAAATGTTTTAAGTATGCGAAAACCCAAGAAATATTTCCGGAGGACCATTTTCGAAGAATGGAGTTTTGTCAATCCGTTATGGATAAGATACATCGAGACGACAATTTCATTAGAAGTATTTGCTTCACCGATGAGTCATTGCACGGAAAGCACAATACCTCTGTTCTTCGATATTGGGCTACGGTAACGTTTGGGAGGTATTTTAGGTGACCATTTGATAGGACCGTTTTTTATTGATGGTATATTAAATGCCGACAAGTACCTCGAATTATTACAAAATCAAATACTTCCCGCCATTAAAAACACTGTAATAAATCAGGAAATCGTTTGGTTTCAACATGATGGCTGTCCAGCACATAATGCAGTCAGGGGCTTATTACTGGAACGGGAAACATTAAATGGCCTCCGCGATCTCTTGATCTATCTCCAAATGATTTTTTTTTTGGGGGATATCTAAAAAATATTGTTTATACCCATGAAGCTCAAAGAGCAGAAAACATATTTGCCTTGAAAGAAAAAATAATTGAGCTGCTAATTCAGTAACTGCTCACATGTTAGAAAACGTAAGAGTAAATTTCTACGACCGCCTAGGGCAGTGCCTTGCTGTGCAGGGAGGAATTTTTGAGCCCTTGTATAGATTATTATTATTTTCGGAATCCTTTTTTATTTATTTTATTAGAGTTATTTTTTTATTTTATTATGGTTATCTTTTATTTTATTATGGTTGTTTTTTAATTTTATTAGAAATACACTTTTGTTTATGTCATGCAGCGTGAACGCAGCTTAATAATTCTCTGCATTTACTGAAAGGAAAAAGAAAAACAAATCCTTGCAACTCGTAAATATTATTTCTGAACGCATTACAAACACCCAAGTCGGTGGTCCAATAGTTACTGCTAACTTGTATTTGGGATCGTTGTGGTATCGGTCGTCGCTGGCATTGGAAAGGAAAGTATTGGTACCACGTTGCCAGGTATTGCATGCATTGATCCCCTATGGCTAATGAAAATTGACACATGCGGTATATATATGTGTATATGAAAATATTTTTGCATTTATTGTAGATATATATGTGTCTAATCTAATGTATCATATATTTGACCTTTGCACGTATAAAATGTATATATAATAAAGCAATCAGGAAGGTATTATTATTATTATTAAAGACTGCGGTAGTGTAACCAAACCTTAGACCATTTTTTTATTGCAGCTACCTACTCTTTAGCTGTACACATTTATCTGCTTTTAGATGTCTTTATCACATTCTTCCATGTGTCATACTTCGATTTATTATTAAATCTCAATCAATTCATAACCAGTGATTATTAGTAAGTTAATTAATTCCCTTATTAAGGTAGTAAAGATCACGCAAACTTCAATCAATATAAAATTCCATTAGTTCCGCGGACACACATTCAGGTAGCACACGTTTATTTTACCCTAATTGCTTTATCTTTGGTCGAATTGGTCTATCGTTGAGGTGCGTGAAGTTGGCACTACAACTTGCGGCGCAAATGTTCTTTTTAGTGCCAAAAGTTTGCGCCTAATATGCGCCGTCGATATCTGAAGAAAAAACACCGGCGCATTAATTTGTTACAAAGTTATAAACAAAAACAGTTTTTTGGTGCCGACTTCACGCCAGCACCACAACTTGCGGCGCAAATGTTCTTTTTAGAGACAAAATGTTGCGCCCAATATGCGCCGTGGATATCTGAAGAAAAAACACCGGCGCATTAATTTGTTACAAAGTTATAGACAAAAACATTTTTTGGTGCTAACTTCACGCGGCGCAAATGTTTTTTTAGTGCCAAAAGTTTGCGCTTAATATGCGCCGTCGATATCCGAAGAAAAAACACCGGCGCAGTAATTTGGCATTTGGTTATGTTCAGTTAGTTATTACGTTTTCTAAAAGTATTGACTCCATTTTTAGTAAATATTACGTCTAAAAGTTGAAAGCCGTTTAAATCACCAAGTCTTTTAGTAAAAATTTCAAATTTATACTTGAATAAAATAAAATAATAAAAAAAAGTCCTTGTTTAATTGGAGTATTAACCTTATTTTCACATAAATTCAAGACAAGTGGAGAAATATCATATATTTATTACCAGTGTATATGTGTTTTCCACTTATATATTTTTTATTCACATCAATGTGATTACTGCTGAAGAAAGTTTTACGTCTCAATTATAGTTGGTTTAATTGTTAATATGTGCTCTATATTGCATGATATTTGTATATATAATATGTTGTAATATGATGAAGATGGACAATAATTTACCTAAATATTATTAACGAGGCAAATGTTGTACAACACAATTTAATAAAATTGTATTTTGAATAATATACTCAATTTATTTAAAGTAAACATTACAATTTTTTTGCCAGCATTTTCATAGACTGAGCTATGGAATTTATTACATTCGTTAAATTAGAAGATAGAATTAAGTGTGTAATTAATATTTTTTATTACATCGAGTGATTCGTCACTTAATTTTAATAATTTGTCAGACACTCCAAAACAACAATATTTATTATATTGGTGAGCAGGTAGTACGTAGTACATTGGTTTCTTCTAACGCACTTGTTGAGGGCATTCGCAATACAATCGAATAAGCAATATCCATATTATATGTTCTTGTGACTAAAAAAAAAGATATTAATTAGTACAATCTTCAATTACCAATTTTATTTTGCTCTGGTTCACGTTTAATGCTGTTTGTTCCAATTATTTTTAGTTATCGGTTATCTGCATTTGTAAGAGGAAGATAATCTACAGCTTCACCAGCTGTAATGCTTGCATTCTTATTAATTTTGGCAGCTTTAGCTTTTACATTGCACAGCCTATAAAACAATTAATACTGCACACTGTTACTACGATATAATACATTTTAATAAACTGGATAATAATATAATTAATATATCATTATATTTTGAAATTTTGGTCTGGTAAGAAATTGATACTAAATAAATATTTTTGTTTATAACTTTGTAACAAATTAATGCGCCAGTGTTTTTTTCTTCAGATATCGACGGCGCATATTAGGCGCAACATTTTGGCACTAAAAAGAACATTTGCGCCGCAAGTTGTGGTGTCAACTTCACGCACCTACATAATTGTATTTGTTTATAACTTTATAACAATTAAGTGTTTTGGTGTTTTTTCTTCAGATATCAACGGCGCATGTTGTGCGCCAACGATTTGCACTAAATTGAAAGTTTGCCCCGGAAATTTTGGTCTGGTAAGAAGTTGATACTAAATAACTATTTTTGTTTATAAGTTTGTAACAAATTAATGCGCAGGTGCTTTTTCTTCAGATATCGACGGCGGATATTGGGCGCAAGATTTTGGCACTAAAAAGAACATTTGCGCCGCAAGTTGTGGTGCTGGCGTGAAGTTGGCACCAAAAAACTGTTTTTGTTTATAACTTTGTAACAAATTAATGCGCAGGTGTTTTTTCTTCAGATATCGACGGCGCATATTGGGCGCAACATTTTGGCACTAAAAAGAACATTTGCGCCGCAAGTTGTGGTGCTAACTTCACGCGTGAAGTTGGCACCAAAAAATGTTTTTGTTTATAACTTTGTAACAAATTAATGCGCAGGTGTTTTTTCTTCAGATATCGACGGCGCATATTGGGCGCAAGATTTTGGCACTAAAAAGAACATTTGCGCCGCAAGTTGTGGTGCTGGCGTGAAGTTGGCACCAAAAAACTGTTTTTGTTTATAACTTTGTAACAAATTAATGCGTCGGTGTTTTTTCTTCAGATATCGACGGCGCATATTAGGCGCAAACTTTTGCCACTAAAAAGAACATTTGCGCCGCAAGTTGTGGTGCCAACTTCACGCACCTCTATCGTTGCATATCATTTTAATCTACACAGCGTTAGCTATCTTATGATATAGATTTAACTTAATGTCACGAAATGTGAATTAAATAGAATTTTTATCATTCTGGTTAATGTCGTGTGTCCACACTTTTCTTACATTGGTCAGGATTAACCGTTTACTTTCTCGTCCTCCAGAGTTGTTTTTACTCACTTATACGTAATGTATGGAAGAATTGTGATGAAAATTTCCGAAACCGAGATTTTTGCAGATGTTCATGTTTTGAACTCTCCTGATACCGAGAAAGTGATTTTTGCAAACATCTCGCTCTATCTCTCTATCTCTTTCACTCTATCCACTATAGCGGCCGAACGGCTCAGATATCAATAGCAATTTCTTATTTACGCGTATAATCTTCGTCTTGATATGTGATAAAATTTTCAATAAAATCGGTAGACCGGAAGTTGTAGTTTCCTTTAGTAAAAACATCAAAATAGCTTACTTAAAATCAAACTCGGGGGTATATAAGTTAACTTGTAATTGTAACATGTCTTATATTTGCCCAGAGACTGTCCGAACATAATAGAAGTTACCGGGATAAAATAACAGCTGATTCTACATTTGCGAACCATTAAATTGAGTGTTTTATTTTTATTATTATTTGTCATGGAGTTTCGACAACTTCAATTAATTTTTTATAGATTTTGAACGCATATGAATGTGAATATGGTTTATTGCGTTATTTGCGTAAATGTACTCTTTGACAAATTCAACACAATGTATGTATTACTGAAGAAATAGCGTTTATTTATTATTATTATTATTATTATTATTATTATTATTATTATTATCTCGTCTACTACCAACTTTAAACAAATTTCTAAAGAACATAAAAATACTAAACAGTGAATTTTATAACGATTTTGTAAAAGAAATGTTTCGAAATTCCTACCGGAAGTATATCTTTTTAGAAAATTATCCATTCTATACACAATTACTTAGAATACAAAACTCAAACACTTGAAATGCAAGTAGCTAAAGACAACTTACCAAGACCATTTCTTAGGTATTATCAGCTTCAATAACATCAGTATTGTAATCGAATTATATAATCGACATTGAAACCTGTCAATTTGACCAGTTCATTTTTATATCTAACGATAACATTTTTCTAGGTTAGAAGTGATATATTGATTTCTAATAAGGAAAAAACACGTTTTCAAATGCACAAGATACAGACAGAAATAGTCGAATCGCTTTTCTGTTGGATGATGAGGGATTATTAAAAGAAGCTATGCGAAACGGGAAGAATTACTTATAAGCGAAAAACAACAATAAATTATACCCCGGAAAACTTCACGCTTGAATTAAAAAGGACCGGTTTAACGATAAGATTTATTCGGGCAAAAAAGGAAAACAGGATAATCAATTTTCATATGTAGGGAAGATAAATATATATATGAAGAGGTCATTTTTTTCGACATTACGCAAATAAATTCAGTAAATTTGGATTAGTAACGCGATGATGTTCCAGAATTTCGAGAAAATGTTTATTAATGATCCTGGGGTGCCCACCTGCTGCTCAGCAACTATTATGAATTAAAAAAAATGAGGTGTGGCCACCACACGACTTTCTTATACGTATGAAAGTGTTACTTCCCGTCCGAATTTTGAAATTTCATTTATACAAAAAATATTCCAAATCCAACTCTAAATACTTTTGTACTCTTCATAAATATATATAGAATGCATAATTTACGACATATTTGCAAAAAATCGTTATTCGGTAAGAGTAAAAGTGTTACTTCCGGTCCGAATTTTGAAATTTTTTTTATACAAGAGATATTTAGAAGTACGTTCTAAATACTTTTATACTGGTTATGTACCTGCCTAGAAAGCATGACTTGCGAGATATTCGCAAAAAACTGATTTTCGATAAGAGTAAAAGACCTACTTCCGGTCGGAATTTCGAAAAACTTTATTAATACAATTTTTCTCAAATTTAATTTTAAGTACATTTGAATTCTTTATAAATTCGTTTAAACTTAGTAATTGACGAAATATTTGCAAAATTCGATTTTTTCACTGAAGTAAACTACTACTTCCGGTATGCCGATTTTGCTCAAAATCTAATCAGTTCTCAAGAGGGAGATTATATTCGTAAATATAAAATTTGAAGTTGATACCTATAGTGGTTTGACCGCTATCGTGGTCACACACACACACAGACACACACACACAGAGACAGACACACACACAGACATTTTTTAAAAACCACTTTTTTGGTATCAGGGGACCTCAAAACGTGGACATCTGCAAAAATCTCGAGGTCGAAAATTTTCATCATCACAATACTTCCTTATACTACGTATAAGAAAGTAAAAAGAGTTTCATTTTACGAATTCGGTAATACTAACATTATATCGAAGATACGGTTACAAGTTTTTGTATCTTTTACTTGATCGAAGTTCTATGAAACACGTAGAAAAACAATTTTACTTTAACGTAATAGGTTTGAACATTACTTCTCGCAAATGTGGAATCGCGTGCCAATTCTTGTTCCATTTCCGTGAACAGGTCCAATTGTACTTTTTCTCCAATTGCGTTCGCCAAAGTCAACTTTTAATTCCGGCAACTCGCAAATCTTAAACACGATGGCAGCTTTCCACCGAGTAGTAAATCTTTCCTGTTCTTAATGTGTTTCATTGGTATCCTCCAAGAATACCACATTCGGGCTTCTGTTACGGTGATATAATTTACAGGAAGCTAATGTTATGTATGTAGTTTCTACAATTTACTCAACACTTCAAATATAACATATAAAAAATACGATTTCGACTTGTTATAATCAATATGCATCTCTAGGACAGTCATACATACAATAATAATAATTTTACACAAGGTCTATCTACAGTGTGTTTTGCGAATTCCATAGAATTTGTTTTTAATTCCTTTTTTTTTAATATGCGCGACGTTTGTAGGACGGTACATCGCAGTACACATCCATATACCTCCTTCGGGCAAGTGCACTATTTAGTTGGCTCTAACTATAAATAAGTCGTATGTCTAACAATTCATTATTATTAAACATCATAACAATAATTAACAACGATAATCAACAGAAAACTAAATTATTCACTTAACTAAACACAACGTCAGCGACAATAGCACAGTCGTATCTTTGGCCGACTGACCTACAATTGTGATGATAAGTACTTCAAATACAGTAAGTAGGAAACATAGGTACTAAAGGGATTCGTGGCACCAAGGGAGGTAGCTGTGACTAAATTATGGCATATGAGAAGTGCAACTCTCGCTCTAAATGTAAACAAACATACGCGTAGCGGGATCAAGTTCATTCAATACAGACAATCTCAAAAATATTGATCGCACATTTCAATATTTTTTTCCGGCCTTAATTGTAAACATTGATATACAAAATTTTTGTCCATTACTTTATCGATCCTTGACCAAACACAGTGTATAACTTTACGTACATCGTATTATTTGCTTTTGCAATTTATGTAACAGCAATACATATTTATGCAAAATTACTGATAGGTGTAAAATATTGTTTAATTTATGGCTAATTTGTCTCTTTAGAGAACAAACTTAAATAAAAAATATTTTCTATTGCGTTGAGATAGAGGATGTTACATTTTAATTAGAAGATATACTGAATAATTTTCCAAACAAACATTTTTGAAGAAAATTTTTGCCACCAGTGAAAGAAGATTTCAGCTTACGACATTTAGATACGTTCTTTTCCCCTGTAAGTGTTTTATCGGCATTGACACAGATTAAAATTATTGCTTTATTATCCCATAATAAAGGGCTGTCCCAAAAATAACTGACATTTTAAATTTTTAATTAAACACATTTTATATTCGATAACTGATAACATTTTTATTGATTTAGAAAGTAGAGACATGGAGGTTATGTGTGATACAAAGATACAACACATCTGAGAAATGACCACCTCTACTGTTGGAGCACATATTCACTCTTTTAATGAAAATTTTCACCATGTTTCAAGTAAATTTTTACAATTTCAACCCCTTGTTCGATGGTGTACCTTTCCATAACTTAACCCCAATCTATACTAAGGACAGCATATAAATATCTCTACGCTAGTTTTGCCGCGAAAAAAATGGCGGCAAATTTTAAATGGCAGTTATTTTTGGGACACCCGTTATTGAAGAAACGGTTTCTTAAAAAAATAAAAGCAAAATATTTTTTTGTTACGCTTGATTGTAAACTAGATATAAGCAAAATTTAGCAATTGAGCTTAATTATAAGATTTGTAATAGAAAAGTTGAGGTGCAGAAAAGTGTTAGATGTTGTATTAACATTACAGATTCAACGGGTGAGGGTTTAACAAACTACTTAATTGATAAAGACAAACAACTTAATTTAGATATTAGGAATTTGCGTGGTCGATGTTGTAATAATGCTGCGAACGTGAAGTAAAAAGAAATGGTTTACAACAACATATACTAAACATTAATCCTAGAGAATTCTTTACTCCATGTTCGCACAATGTCTCAATTTAGTTGTTAACGACGCTGCGAAAATTAATAGAAAAACAATAACACTTTAAATCTATATTTTTTAAGCATGAACAAAACTCTGGGATATTTAAAAAAATATATATTTTACCGTAAAACCATTATCAATAACACGGTAGGAGTCTCATATTGATAAACTTAAACCATTGCGATATCAAATTGGTAAAATTATGATGCTTTATTTGAGTTAAAGGAAACAGTAGTCATCAGAGCAGATTATTATGCAACAAAATTAGAAATTTGTATTTTGTGTGTTCTTTAGTTCTTTGGTATGATTTATTAAATCGAATAAACATTGGTAGCAAAATGAACAAAATGCTCCAAAATATAGACATTCGGCCCTTAGCTGTCCCATTTACGTCAAAAATAAAACAGCCACTGTTATTTCTAAAATAACACGATTTAACATTTACGATGACACGTTTAGTAAATAATGGTATGATGTTTTATCTCATACCGCGTATACGTTATGGACTCATCATTTTTCCTAAATTTATAATCTGCCTTTTCTATTTTTCTCTAATCAGCTCCACTTCGAATATTCAGTTCTTGAAAGGTTTTCAACTGAACAACATTAAAATCCTATGTAGAAATTGGCATAAAGTATTTGGTTGTTAATTACATTAATTTTTCGTGAGTTAACTATGGTGATATCTATATATCCAAGTTATCGATTATAATTTTAAACCAAATGGCAGCTAAAAAAAAAAAAACTTTAGAAGAAAATGTGTTGAGGAAAATAAAATCTTTATTGGGAAAATTAATCCATCAGAAATTAGTAAAATAAACCAATGTCATCTTCAGTAGCACTGATTAAAAACCGCCTTGCCTATACACTGATTTCAAATTTACAGGGATGGCTTATTTATACTTATACCTAAGCTAATAACCACATGATTAACTATACCTGATCATTGTACCGTTAAATTCGTCACGTTTAATAGTATAATCCTATTTTTTAATTCTAATATTCTATGCAAACTAATACTTGCTTGATACTTTATAAAAAACGTATATTTAAATTTGTTTAATTGTTTAATTATAAAAATATTACCTTCACCTTCCCTACCATTTCCCACGTGATTTTCATATTCCTGTAATAACTTTAATATATAAAATATAAACTGTAAACCTATAATTCACAGTATTAACGGACATAAACTGCTATAAATTAATCAGTAACAGGGATATGTTGTATAACATAGATTTTATTTATGATAAATATGATACGGCATAGGCTAGATTGTAATTGCTGTAACAGCTACTAATGATATAATTACGTACGTTAGAAATTATCGCTCAGATTAATGTGTTGTAAACTTGTTAGAAACTTCTTATTATAATTTGTATAGCTTGTTAGAAATTTCTTCAGAATTAACTACAATATGTATATCAGACATGTAGAAGCCGCATTTTTTCTAAGCAATATAAACTTATTGATTTTGGTAGTATGTTGGTCATTTTTATTAAGAGCAATTAGGGTTTGACAGATTTTCAAACCCGGTTTTAAAAAACCGGTTTTTGAAATAAATTTGTCACATTTGAAAACCGGTTTTTAAATTAAAAAAAAAACCGATTTCAAAGAATTCAAATTATTATGTGAAAATTAATTTTTAACTTATTAATTTGATTTGCTATTCATTCTATGCAACGGGTAGCAGACACATTTTTTCAATGTTGGGAGTTGCGTTGGCCAGTGCTTGTGCACTGCGCACTTATTTTATGTTATTACATATGTCACGAGTCACAACAGGTTCGCTTAATCTTGTAAAGTGAAAACTGGAAACAAAAATATAAAGTTGTTATACCCAGTTGGTAAAAATAACGTAAGTAAAGTATGTTTCTAATTTCTAAGTTTGTATTTTCTATTTTACATTTAAAAACTTTAATTTTATTATAAAAATTCCTTCTCTCAAAAATTAATGTAAAATAAAAATTTCTGGCTTCTGTCTATTGGGATTTAAAATAAAACACAGGGTGTTAAGTTAAATTCATATTTTCTTTCGCAAAGTTTCAACATAAATTATGTCTTTCTCAAGCTTTGGAATTAGATTAAAAAGATGTGTGTTTTTTCAAAATTCCTAAAGAATTTGTAGATTTCTTTAAATTACATCAATATTAATAGTTAAAATAATAAAATTGTAAAATAAACTTCAAAAATATTAAAAAATAAAATAATGATAACTTTAATTTCATTTTTAGATAAAAATGAATAAGTCAGAAATTTGGGATAGTTTCAAAAAGTTAGGGATAGAAAAGGCAATCTACAATCATTCTTATAAAATGTTCAGCTGCAAAGGATCATCTACGAGCAATCTACATAATCATTTGAAAGCAGTTCAAAAAATAATTATCGGAAAGAAATCAGAAACGATCGGCGAAGAAGAAACGCCTGGATCTTCCTCTTCTTCAAAAACACAAACGAATATTTTGAATTTTATGAAAGTGAAAAGGAGTAGTTAAGAAGAAATCATATCACAACTTGCAGCAATGGATGGATTTTCTATTATTAGCATTACAAATAGCTCATTCATACGAGAGTCTCTTCAACAACAAGGATGTTCATTACCAAGAAACAAATCTAGAGTAATGGATCTCATTCATGCGTTTTATGACAATGCCAAACGTGAAACTATTATTGAATTAGATTCAATAAAAAGAACAGGAAAAAATTCTCTGTAACTTTAGACGAGTGGACTAGCGAAAGAAATCATAGATATTTAAACATTAATTTACACCACTTGGCAGAAGATTTCAATTTGGGATTAGTGCCAATAGCTGGTTCCTGTGATGCTCAGAGAACATTAGAATTGGTATCTGAAAGGCTACAAAATTTCAACTTGAATCTAGAAACAGACATAGTTGCAGCAACAAATGATGGTGCTGCTGTTATGAAAAAAATTGGCAAATTATCATCTATAATTAATCAACTATGCTATTCACACGCCATCCACTTAGCAGTTACTGATGTGTTATATAAACATAGAGAAATGACTGAAGCTGAAGCCGAAGTAAATGTTTCAAGTGAGGAATCGGAAGATGAAGATGAAGACGAATATAAGGATTATGAAGATTCTCTTTATTATGTTTGTAACTGAGAACATCCTATTCCTATTTAGTCTGACAATTACAAACAATCAGTTTCACAAACTAGAAAATTTGTATGTTCTTTAGAAAATCTACAGTAAGAAACACCATTCTTCAAAATTATATCAAACAAGAAAAAGGGAAGGAATTAAATTTAATTCTTGACTGCAAAACAAGGTGGAATAGTCTAGAGGACATGATTGGAGGATTTCTGAAAGTAAAAGAATGTGTTGTTTTAGCATTGAATGATATTGATTCTTCTTGTATGTGGAATGAAGCTGAATATCCTAAACTTTTGGAACTTCATAAAGTCTTGGGACCGATTCGTCTAGCAGCTGAAGGCTTAGGGCGACAAGATGCCAATTTATTAACAAGTGAAGGTATATTTGAATTTCTGGTAAATGAACTAAAAAATGTAAACACTGAAATAAGTTTGAAATTATTATATGTTTTAGAAGAACGAATTCAAGAAAGAAGACAAGTAGAATTAGCAACTCTTTTGCTGTATTTGCAACATCCACAAAACATTACCAGTTCAGCAAAGAAATCTAGTGTTACTTTCTTTAGCTTCAAAAACCGAAATTATTAAGTTATCTGGAAAGATATTGTATAGAATATTTCCAATTTTTTAAGTTGAAACCGATCTGATGAAGAGCAAATCCAAAAAACTACTCATCAGAGTAATGCTTTTTTAAAGGAAGCCATGGAAAAATCAATTCATAAGTTTCTTGAAGACCCTGAAGAAAAACTTAGAAATCCAAAGACACTGACAGCTGAATTTTCATTATTTGAGGCAACGAATAAAAGAACCAAAAACTTAGATTTGTTATTTGATGCCCTGAAAACTATAAAACCGAGCTCAGTAGCTAGTGAAAGAGTATTTTCAATTTCAGGCAATATTGTGTCCAAAATAAGAACAAAACTTAGCCACCGTTCAGTGGATATTTTATGTTTTTTAGAATCCTATTTTCTTAGGAGAAATTATTATATTAGTGATATTTGAAAATATTTATTAGTGAAATAAATATAAATATTATTTGAAATTTTTGTTTGAGTTTTCGTTATTTTGTGTAAATAATGTGTAATCCTTAATATATTTTTTTTATATTTTGACTTTGATATTGATTTCGTTTTTTGTTATTTATGTAAATTAAGTAAAATATTTTTCCCTATTCGATTTTTTTTGACAAAAATTCGAAAACCGGCTAAAACCGGTTTTTTGGAAGTCTGGAATTCGACAACCGGTGTTTCAAAAAAGTCGGTTTTTGTATAAACCCTATGAGCAATGAATATAAATCTGAACTTTAAACCACTAAATGCTAAAATCTCATTTCTGCTAATCACAGCAGCATAGTTGACGTTACTTCACACGTCTTAATCAATGTATTTGAAGACGGTAGAAGCCGAGTACTATTTCTGAGAAAAAGAAAGAGAACATTCTTTATTTTCTTTCGCCCTGTATATTACCAGAGTTTTTAATATAAACATCATGCATATTTTAGCTTGTTATTAACTTAATGTAAACGTCGTATAAGAAAAGAAAGAAGAACGATCGACTAGACGCATCTCCACAATATGGTTCATTCTGTTTTTTTTTCTTACAATGCTAGTATATTGAATTGAAGAAGGTTCATCGTTATAAGTTAAGGGTACTAGCGAAGGGCTTATTCATCAACTGCAAAATGTCAACCGATATCATATACATGACATGTTTCATTTCCTGTCGAAACAGGAGCAACGCGAAGAAGCACGAGAAAGGAAGAAGCCTTTAAGGTTTTTCTTCAGTCCCCGTCGCTCATATTTTTTTCCACACCACCCCTTTTCGTGTTCGAAGGAGCGGAGAAAAGAACGTCTTCATATTATCCTGCCGGATACGAGGGTTCGATAATATTTCGTGACACTTCCCCCTCAATTTTAATTTGAAATCGTCCGCACTTTTATTAATCTTCCGTTTTCCCCATGTATTCGTGATGAGGTATTACTTAAAAAAAGAAAAACATAATACCAGGTGTTTGTGCACCGGTGCAAGAGAGATTATTTCTGAAAGCGTTGAGAAATATTTCAATATGATGACGCACTGTCAGGCGTAAAAATCGAAATTGCTGGTAAAAAAATAAATACAAAACATAAGAAATATGATGGCATCTACACGTCGCTTCAAAAGTCAATTTATCGATTTCTATTTAAAATATCCTACAATAAATATATGGAAGATCATGTTTTGCAACGATAATACGAAGAAAGATTAGCATTAATTGTGGAAAAATATTTCAAATACTTTAAAATCACACATTCTATGAAAATTAATTCGTTTAACAAGAGTTGTGTCTATAGTAAAAGTAAACTAATGAAACTACAGAATTAACAAATTGAGACTGGTTGTTGCGATGTGTAAAATCCATATTATCTAACAAATTAAAGTAGTTAAGTGAATTTACCTACAGTAATGTTCAAAAAATGAAAACAACTAAGGGTTTTAAAATATAAAAAGTATAGTATCATTTTAACTTTTAGGCTGAAATCAAGGCACGAAGATTTATTGACATTTAATCGTCTTTTAATAATAATAATAATAATAATAATAATAATAATAATAATAATAATTATAATAATATACTATCTGTCCGTTGGTTCTTTTGGCTTATGTCATTGATTTTCATCCATATGAATTAAATCAACACTTCTGGCTCAAATTCATTACTTGCAAAATAGAATTAAATATTTAAAAATAAAGAGCTTATAATGCTTATTTCTAATATTTTCTATATTTTATACCATGTTTTATTCGTTGCTTAAAATCAGCTATATCTATCATAATGAAATTTAATAAAACAATAATAAAATTTGGTTATGGTTATGAACAAAATTTACCGATCTGTCATTCACCTTACAACAAATGGGTTATGTACAGTTCCTTAGTATGTATTTATTAAAAGAAAACTTAATAGTGGAATAACATCTCAAAATATTAAAAAAGTCAGTCTGAATATACTACTACTACCTATTTTCTAGTGACAATTTTTTAATGGAATTATTTTGTGGAAAATCAGTAGATCAGTTCAAAATAATTTTTGTTTTATGGTTATTTTTACATTTCGTGAGTAATTATCATTGGAAAACCAAATAATAATTTAGCCCAGCAGTAAGTACTGTTCTATTTATAAGCACGATAGAAATTTAGTAGCAATAACTCCTCAGGGAAGTATATACTACATTAGTGAAGCTCGGGGTGACATACATCTGAAAAATGAATGGAAGAAGTAGTTTTTGCAACAATCGTAACCCAGGATATGTTATTCTAGGAGAAAGAGCGTTTTTAATAAAGGAAGCACTAGGAATTCTGCAAGTGAATTTTAGTTATTCCAGCTTTTACTAAAAGAAGAACTCGTTAGCCCCTTAAAATATCTCATTTCAGTATCCGTGTTAAAAAAGTGTAATAATATGCAAAAATTAAACAGTGTAGATAAAATTCTGATTGTATTTAACGCTCTAATTAACATATGTAAGTTGTAAATAATTTCGTATTTATAATTATTTATGGCACTATATTATTATAATATTAATTTATTCCTGTACAACGTGGCCGTTATTTTAGAATTTAAATAGGCATTTCGTTACAGACAAAACACAAAACTTTAATAACAAGTTAAATGTATTTATGTATTAATATATTTGAAATCTATTTACATTTTTTTAAGTCCTAAATTGTATATATTGTTTTATAATCTTACACATAATATTTCTATATGATTGCTTCTATTATAATTAAGTGAAACTATTTTAATAAATAAATCTTATTAAACAACCCTCTGATTATTTTGTTAGGTGTTGTAAATTTAAAGACAAGTTTAAATAATTAATCCTTATTAATCAGTGCATGAGTGGCTTTCTTTTTCTTCGTATACTAGAAATAATAATGCACCAACATAACTACAATGTTCGGCTGTTACCAGCCATGCATGTAGAGTGGCCGAAAGTATTGATTCACATTTCATAATAATGCACTACACATCCATTGGTTTTAAATTAACTTCTTATAAATGTTTCACCTAAACAAAAACACGTACATTTCCACATAAAATAAAGAAGTTGTTAATAAATGTAAGCGGTGAGACTCTTGAACACTGTCATTTGGTCCTTAGTGTAATAAATATGTAATAAATCCAAATATACAATATCCGTACTTGGCACAGGTGGAATACCATCTATTAAATTGTCTAATTTCAAGAGTGAATGGATCCAAATTATCAAGTAATTTAATGTTCATCTGATAGCTCACACGAATAATTATTTTCTACGATGATTTCAACAAAATGTTACTCCAACTTTTGCATTTTCAGATAAGAACTTCTTAGGTAATCACACTGCATTACCATGTTTATAAATTCAACACACACATTGTTTATATTTACAAACACTTCACTCAGATTCTAAATATGAATCTGAACTGGATGTTTCATTAGGATTTATAATAATTGGATTTATAATTATGGTGCATTGTCCATTATCACAAGTGAATTGTTTGGTAAATGTGGCATGAATTGTATTTCAATCCATTCCTCAAACTTTTTACTGTTCATTTCAGCATGATAATCTTTTTGCTTTGGTTTTCGATGCAAATATCAAACTTGCACCTTCAATAAACCCTGATTCACCTCCGGCATGTAAAACTATAAACCGTTTGCCATCGTAACCTTCTGGCTTTCGAACACTTTTTGTAGATGCATCCTGCCAAGATCTTCCTCAATTACCTTTTGAATATATCCATGTTTCATCAAGGAATATCACCGGTTTTGGAGAATTTGACTTTAAATTATCTGTATACTTCCTCAAAAAAGTGCTTCGGTAAAGGGCTATATCATGCTTTTCTATCAATGCTCGTCTTTTGTCTTCCTTTTTGAATTTAAATCCAATATATTTTAATAAATGGGACAAAGAAGATTTTCCAATATCGATTACTGCTTTGGTGTGTAATTCGTTTTTGAATATAAGCAGAGTAACTTGTTTCTCTGAAATTATTTCAAATATATTAAAATTGTGAAGCATAAATGAAATACCTAATAACATACTCTTTCTATACATGTTATAAATAGTGTTTCGTACTTCCATCTTTGTGGATTCTCGCAAATCTTCTGTTTTGGCTTTGACACGAGGTATTTTCTTAATGGGTGAAGAAAGTAGTGGGTTTTGTCCTTTACGTTGTTTTATATATCTAATACTTTGTGTGGAGATTTTAAGGGCAGCGGCTGCTCTCTGCAATATTCAAACCTTTATTATGATTTCAAAAAATATATGTATATGATTTTTACTTCAATAGGTGCATTTATATTTATGAGAGGTGCGCGACTTTGTTTTTCTCTTTCAAAAAAATCCAGGACATTTAATACAAGTTGTTGAGATTGTGATTTCAGACGTTTCCCAGGCATGTCTCTGTAATAAATGTAAATTCTTAACTTTTAACCAATAAATTTAGTGATTAGAATACTTACAGAAAATGTATTAAATGCCGTTTTTTTTGTTCTGAATAGAACAATTATTTGTAAGATAGAACAAAAACGAATTAGAAAAGCAATATAACGAAAATAAACCAAAACGCAGAGAACAATGTTATATGTCAAAATTTAATAAGTTGACTAACGCAGTAACATGCCATGGCGGTATATTTTCTCTGTCTGTCTTATTACTCTTATGGGCAAGACAATCCCACCTTAAAATTTAAAATTTCTACCCTTATCTAGTCATTGAGATTGCAAAGAAATGAGTATATATACATTCTAGGTGCAAGCGTCCTTGATAACGCAATTGATGACGTGACCCAAAAGAACCGATGGACAGATAGTATCTTTATTATCCTAGAGAATACTCCATTTACAGAATAATTATTACAAAATAAGAAGTTGCTCTATAGAGATTGCGTACTACGGTTAAGCGTAAAATATCGGATGCTTACAAGAAGTATCAATATCTATATCTTCACATAATAAAACACAATTGTAAGAGCTAACTAAAGTCGATCACATTCTTCATTAAGTACATTTTACACAATTCAAATATTTTTATCCTTTTCCGAGATATTTCACCTGGGAGTTTTAAGTGGTAAAGCCTGTATATTATTTAGTTAGAATATATGAAATAGCGTTTAAGTGTGTTAGCGTAAAATTCTATTATACCCTTTTGCTTGCATGCAATTTAATTACTGATTAAACAGGACTTGTTTCAGAATACGTCTTTTTGAAATACGGGTCTCTATCGTAATGTTTTTACGGGATATTTTAGACCCGCGCATAGCAAAAGACATTACAAATTTTATCAGATCCATTAGCGTTGGAAGCATTCTGGCTTCGTTTCAAACCTCAATTCATGAAACTGCGACATTCATAATTATCTGCGCGATCTAACTACTTTCAGTACGGAAAATGGAAATATCCTCTTTCCAATATGGAAAAGAAATATTAACTAACATTACATAAAAGTTAATCTGTAATCCCGAAAATTTTTGATGTTTGTTCGAAAAGAAATCCATTTTGTTCGAGCCACCCTTTAGATTACAGATTAAGGGAAAACTCATTTGGTCTCGTTACCTATGCAGGAGATTGCATATTAAGGATAATCCTTTCCTAGATAACTCTTTAGATAACGAAATGTGTTTCACGCCAAAGCTAATTTACCAGTTTCCGCATTTCTAACTAACTTTATTAAACAGGACACTACTTCAGTGTTTCATATGAAATGATTAAAATGTTGAGGCAGTTGAATATATTCAGTATGGATGTCTTAATTTAGAAATTAGTAAAAAGAATCGATATCTAAATCTTTACAGTTACATATGGAAAGACAGAAAAATATTTAATCTGTAACGAATAATAAAGTTTAAAGAAGCATATAGTTAAAGGAAGAAGAGAATAGTTAAGTATTATACCTTATATCAGAATAAGAAAGAGTGTAATTAATAAATCGATACCTTTGTAAAAATAATCTGAAGTTTTTCCGTCAAAATGTTCACTGTCGTCCTTAAATAATAATAATAATAATCGCACAACTTTTGTCAATTTTCCACGACGTTTTGCACGAATACTGTCCATTAATTTATGCAATAAAGACGCATAATATGTGCCGTTCAGACTTCTATTGCACTCTTTAAAGTCAATTAGCAAAATGCCCTCACAATCCCAGAATATTGTGGCTATCACCTCTTTCGTTGATTGAACGACTTTCGCCTTTCTGGGACGAGGTTCATCAGGTCGCCGCTATTCCATTGACTCCCTTTTCGGTAGAGGATCGTAAAACAGAACCATTGTTTCATCCCCTGTAACAATGGACTCCAAAATCGGTTTTGGGCCGTCTCCACACTTGTTTAAAAACGACTGCGCACGTCCGACTCGATGTTCACGTTGAAGAGCAGAAAGAAGTCTTGGTACCCATCTAGCACTAATTTTATTCATACCCAAATGGTCATGGAGACTTCGGCGAACACTTGTTTCGGAAATGTTTGTTATCACTGCTAATTCCTTCACTTTCAAACGGCGATCTTCTAGCACTAAATGTTCAATAATTGAAATTTGTCACTTCAATTGGTCGACCCGACCTATCAGAATCTTCCAGGGATTCTTGTCCCAAACGGAAACATTTTGCCCACTTTTTTACAGTTCAATACTAAGGAGATGAATCACCGTAATCGCCTTCTAAATGTTGTTTAATGTGATAAGGTGTATGGCCTTCTTTTGTTAAAAATTTAATGACCACGCGGTACTCAATTTTCGTTACTTCAGACATTTTCGTGCGCTAGTCTAGTGGATTGGCTGGTTACTAAAAACTACTAGGCTTCGAACCGTCATATTCATAGTGTACACCTTGCGTATGTGCATGCATGACGTGACGGAGTTTGAATACGTTTGAACCTGTATAAGCCTGTCAGGCCGAAAATTTATGGCGCCTACTTCGTATATGGCGTCACACTTGATGAGTGCTTAGATTGAAGGATTCCTTGTGATAAGTATTAATTCATCATGTTATCACATTAGAGTACTGAGGCATTCATTATATACTGTGGACTTAGTTATACACGCATACAATACTAGGCAAAGAAACGATTTCAGGTTGCCGAATAATAGATTAAATATTGCAAAGACGTCACCAGTGTCCATGGAGCTATATATCTCTTTAACAAGTTACCAGATAAATTGCAAGTTTTGAAAAATGCCCAAAGAAGCAATAACGTAAGACCATCGGGATGACAGACCGCCATTTGCAGCTTATATCAGAAGAATGTACCCAATATTACCCTCTTTATTGTGTTTGTTTTAGTATCAGTAATATTCTTTTATGCTTTATCCTTCCTGGTTACGGTCAGGCTCGCGGGTTGACAATGCCTTCCTCGCGGCGGGACCTTCTGACAGAAGGTGCAAATGGAAATCTATCATCATGATTGTCTTCCATTATTGCTTCTATCTCCAAGAATATCCCACCTTATTCCTTGACTACACCGCATTGACGATTACCAAGGAGTCTGAAACACGTGTCTGCAGTTGCTCTACAATTTCTTTTTTCTACAGGATTTCCCTCTTTCTTGTTTTTTTTTTTTTTAGTATTAGCAATATCCTTTTATATATTCCACAATACTTTTGTATTTATCAACAGGAGTAGTCAATAATTTTTGACAGTAAAATTTATCCCACTATACCTTTTAATTCATATTACAAATTTTAAATATACATTGTATACACAAAAATCATTAGGGGCTATATTCACGAAATAAATATCTACAGTTTATTTACTAAAATGAAATGCTTAAATATACAGGGTGTTTCATCGGTTGGGGTATCGCGAATTAAAGTGCCTAAATATAAAAATATCGACTTCAAATTTTAACCACTTATAGAGCTTTTAAACCGCTACCAGCAGGTTAGGTTGTTTTTGATAATATTATTTTAATTAATGCGTAAATTAAAAAAAAACGTATTATCAAAAATTAAAAGTGCTCAAAAAATGTTCAAATTTGAATGGTGATACGTGGAAATATCACCCATATTAAGTTCACAATCAGAATTTTTATAAACGAAACCGTTTGTCAAATAAAGTCAATATTAAATAATGTCGTTTTTCTTACGACAGATTTATGGTACTTAACTTTCTAATTGTGCTGTCCGCAAACAGGTAGTCCTTTTAAATTTATGACGGATAATAAATAAAAATTTATGACGGATAATATTCAACCCTGAAGCCTTCAGTTGTTGTTGTAGTTCTACTAATCGGGAAGCGTTTCCAAGGGCATTCTGAACTTACATTTAGGTACTTTGTGATGTTAGTTGTGATTCTATTTTCACGGAGTCAACTTCATTTGTTTAAGCTGTGTTTTGCTAGTGTTTTCTGTTTTCAAAATGCCGTTCACTTTCTCTGCCGACGAAAAAGTTGACATGATACTTGTTTATGGGGAAGCTCTACAAAATGCCGCGGTTGCTGAGCAGATTTATGCGGAACGTTTTCCGGATAGGATCCACCCAGAAAGTCGAACTTTCAAAAGGTTAGTGGATAACTTGAGGCAAACGGGATCACTTGCGTCAAAAAATCGAAGTGTGAATAATCCACCTGTCACCAATGAACTGAATCAGGCAATTGTTTTAAATATGGTGGACAATAACCCTCAGATAAGCACTAAAGAAATCAGTGTTGCGACTGGAATCAGCAAGACATCGGTGTGGCGGATAATCAACAAACACACTTACCACCCATATCATATCGAGCTTCACCAAGAACTTCACGGGGATGATTTTGCAAATCGAGTTGCATTTTGTGAATGGGCACAAAGACAATTAGAAGAAAATGAGCACTTTTGTAGACATGTTTTGTTTACTGACGAATGCTCTTTTAGAAGCAGTGGACATGTCAACAGACATAACATACACTATTGGGCACCAGTGAACCCTCATTGGATGCGTGAAGAACGCATTCAGAATAGGTGGACGGTCAATGTTTGGGGGGGGAATCATTGATAACCATTTAATCGGCCCCTTCTTTTTTGACCAGCATTTAAACGGCGAGCTTTACGCAAATTTTCTGGAAAATGATCTTTACAATTTATTAGAAAATGTGCCGTTAAATCTTCGCCAACACTTGTGGCTGCAGCAAGATGGGGCTCCTCCGCACTACGCACTAAGGGCTCGTCAGGTTATGGATAATCAGTTCCCTGCACGCTGGATCGGACGTGGTGGGCCAGTTCCATGGCCAGCCAGATCACCCGACTTAACACCGATGGATTTTTTCACATGGGGTGCTGTGAAGGAGATGGTGTACCAACAACCGCCAACTACCGCCGAGGATATGAGGGCAAGAATAACAAATGCGTTTGAAAGCCTTAACCAGCTAAACAGAGGCGCTACAGTTCTTAATTCCTTCACGCGTCGCGTCGGTTAGAACTGTGTGTGCAGCAAGAAGGTCACCATTTTGAACATTTGTTATAAATATTTACTTTCTACTACCTGGTATTACCCATTCACTTGACATCCGCACAGTGACAGTGTCATGTTGATCTGAATTTACAGCTAGCGCCAAAAAAAGCTGGGTAATACCTAATTTTTCCTAATTTATATTAACTTTCTTACCTTGAATCGCTTATAAACTCAACACACAACACTGTAATAAAAAACCCATAAATTCTTGCCTTTAATTTTGAAATTAATGTAAAATATTCAATAATTGATTAAGTTTTAATTTTTTTTTCAATTGCATAGTTGATTTTATAGACATATCTTTTTAACACCTGAATTTCAATAAAATCTGAGTACTTTTGATTTTTTGAACGAAGGTTTTTTTTTATTTACGCATTAAATAAAATAATATTATCAAAAACAACCTAACCTACTGGTAGCGGTTTAAAAGTTCTATAAGTGGTTAAAATTTGAAGTCGACATTTTTATATTTAGGCACTTTAATTCGCGATACCCCAACCGATGAAACACCCTGTACAATATATAATCTTCAAAAAATTAATATAACTACAAAAAGAAAAAATGAGGTGTGGCCACCACACGACTTTCTTATACGTATAAAAGTGTTACTTCTGGTCCGAATTTTGAAATTTTTTTATACAGAAGATATTGGAAATTAAGTTCTAAATACTTATGAATTCTTTATAAATTAGTCTAAACATAGTAGTTGACGAAATATTGGCAAAATTCGATTTTTTCACTGAAGTAAACTACTACTTCCGGTCTGCCGATTTTACTGAAAATCTAATCAGTTCTGAAGAGGGAGATTATACTACTAAATACAAAATTTGGAATTGATATCTACAGCGGTTTGACCGCTATCGTGGTCACAGACACACAGACAAACAGAACACAGACATTTTTTAAAAACCACTTTTTCGGTATCAGGTGACCTCAAAACGTGGACATCTGCAAAAATCTCGAGGTCGAAAATTTTCATCATCACAATACTTCCTTATACTACGTATAAGAAAGTAAAAAGAACAAATTTAAATGAAAATGGCACCAATATTATTAAAACAAAATACAGCTGTAATATGTAATTTAGATGAAATGTGCTATCGTAATTGTCGCCAATATATAATAATGAAATGGTTAATCCTAATCAATAACTAATTTTAATGAGAGTTGGAAAAACAGACCTTAGGATATATAATTCTGAGTGATATCAGTTTGCTTTCAATTTTATAATATATTCAACAGAAAGCGTTTATCAGATTATATTTCCGATAGGCGAACTCGGTATAAAAAAAGAAGAAAAACTAATATCCAACGATACAGATTTCAGTTCATTTATTTGGCAGAAGTTGGCAATATGTGAATCTTCCAACATCGGGTTCAGGGTATATTGTTCGGAATATGTGGAGAGAATTGGAAATATGTCTCTACAGTTCTTAAATCTGACAATAAATTTGCTGTAAGAAATTATACGGTCGTTTCGGATTCTTTCCACACCGACCTGAAATAATGGCGGGTTTCTACTTTCATCCATTTGCTTTCTCCTCGGCAATTTTATCAATGTTCGTGCCGATATCGGGGCGCTGATGAACGTATTTAATCAATTCGGAAATTAATTACGTTCAGACATTCAATAATGTATGTTTAATATATGTCCTGTCAAATTTGATATTATCATCGCCCGATGTAATTGTTTCAGTACAGGTTTCAAAGCTAGTTAGAATTATAATTGAGTGTACTAAATCTTTTACACGTGTGTGTATATAGGGAGGGCTATTCATAATGAAGTATATAGGGAGGGGGGATGGTGGCAATGCAAGAACTAAGCATTTCCAAATTTAGAAATTTTACAGGTGGTGAAACAATCAAACCTATAAATTTACGTTTACAGATTTTGTATTTATTAAATTGTATGCTGATCAATGACTGAAACTAATGAAAGTTAAGACAAACATAATTTGGTTTCAATAGTTATTTACATAAAAGCAAGAAAGTCATAAGAAATTTGATTTTAACGGCTGAATCAGGTAAAGACGCCATCTTGATTAACTATTTTTCTGAAATCGAATAATTAAATTTTAGAAAATAAATTAATATTGACAATAGAAATGATCAGAAAAAGCAAATCGGCTCTGTTTCTGTTGTTTCCTTAGTGACTAGTCAACAAACGCTTACAACAATAAAATTTCATCACTTTTTGCAATTTTCCCTGATTCTCTCTTCCTGTTAAGGGGATACTAAAGTCGATTTGTATTTGGGAATTGACTATAATTGCTTTTGGAGGTGTTGGCCCGTAGGAGGAGCCAAATGCAAGCCATCTCATTCCCATATAATTGAAATGAATGTGTTGTTTTCCGTCACCCAAATACAGAGAAAAAGAATGAGGTGTGGCCACCACACGACTTGCTTATACGTATCAGCGTTTCAAATTATAGAATTTTAAGAATTTCTTTATACAAAAATTATTCACAATCCTATTCTAAGTACTTCTATTCTCTTAATAAATATCTATAGAATGCATACTTTGGAAGATATTATCAAAAAAGTGCTACTCGCTAAGAGTAAAAGTGCTACTTCCGGTCCGAATTTTGAAATTTCATATATACAAAAAATATTGCAAATTAAATTCTAAATACTTTTGTACTCTTGATAAATACATATAAAATGCATAACTTACGACATATTTGCAAAAAATCGCTATTCGATAAGAGTAAAAGACCTACTTCCGGTAGGAATTTCGAAAAAATTTTTAAATAAAATTATTCTCAATTTTAATTTTAAGTACATATGAATTCTTAACAAATTTGTTTAAACCTAGTAGTTGACGAAATATTGGCAAAATTCGATTTTTTCACTGAAGTAAACTACTACTTCCGGTCTGCCAATTTTGCTGAAAATCTAATCAGTTCTCAAGAGGGAGATTATACTACTAAATACAAAATTTGGAATAGATAGATGTAGCGGTTTGACCGCTATCGTGGTCACACACAGACACACAGACAGACATTTTTAACAACCACTTTTTTGGTATCAGGGGACTTCAAAACCTGGACATCTGTAAAAATCTCGAGGTCGAAAATTTTCGTCATCACAATACTTCCTTATACTACGTATAAGAAAGTAATACAGCTGAAGGCGCTGCTAAAATACAAATAATTCAGTACCGCACCATTCCGGAATTTTTTAATTTAATTACTCAAATTAAACTTTTTTCCGCAATTCAAAAAGCTATATCTCACAAGAAAACATTGGTCTACATGGGAATTACATCCGTTTTGATCAATTTCATTTAATTATTTCAGATTTTGACCGAGAAACACACGTACATTTTACTCTAATTTGGAATAAAAAAAAATGGATGGTTGTGACAAAAAATTACATAATCTGATAACCTTTCCGTGTATTCATATCTATATTGGAGTTGTACAGAAAATTTCACATTTCTATCTTGAACAATAGTACAAAAAACTGATAAATTCGATATCTTTCTCGACCGCTTTAATATCCCCTTAATAACGGTTAACTATAAATATGAATGTCTTTGAAAAATTAGTGATGTAGAGGACTACATGCCATCGAATCCCAATATTCGAAGATTGATGAAATTCTAAAAAAGTCGCAGTAGTTACAGAAAACTTCTCGTGGTTTATTTCTCAGAAAAAAACGAATAATTATAAATGCTTCACTTTATGAAGTATTTTCTACGTGCGTGAAAATCCAGTTTGTCACAGAAGAAAAAAGTTGATAAAAAATTACCCAAGTTAACTGCATATTTAAAGACAAATTCTGATCTTCTACTATCTTCAGCGGCTTCTTTCTTTTTACGTCGCTTCTTTTCCTTGGCTGCATAGTGAGACATCTCAATCAGTGGTATGTAATTGCAGGTTACAAGATTACTGTCATAAGTTCCTAAGCTCTATTGTGGTAAAGTAGAGGAGTAAATTTGGTGGTCCTGTGCTTGGCTATAGAGGTATGCCATGTCGGGTAACGTTGCGCCATCTTATTTCTGTAAGGTTCACATTTCAGCATGCAGGATAGCCATGTAAAGGACTATTTACTCTGTATAACTACTAGTAAAACATAACCTACAAAGTTATGACAGAATGTACGCTTGCATTTAGTATAAAGTTAATTACTTTTACAGTGCAGTATATGTAAGATGTATCTCATTACTGCAAAGTAACATAGATACTTTTATCTTACTGGATTTACTTCGTATATTTTCTCCTTATATTATCTTGTAATGTTTAGTAAATATATCCTATTTATAAATCTTTGTGGTCATAAGTGAAAATTATTGGTTGGATAATAAGAATATCATTATGATCATTATTTAAGTATCTTCTTATTGCTTCAATCACAAACACCATGCACAAAGAAGTTCTTTGAGCACGGGCATATGTATGTTTCTATGTACTTACTTAGGCCGTATTGTCGTTCTCTACTAGAAAGATGAACACACAAGAAGACTTATTATTGTTCCGATCGCTCTTGACACAAGAAGTAATTAAAAGCTTCAGATGGGGGCGCTAATTGCAGTAGTAGTCGAGGCAGTACCGCTGTGCAAAAGACGTAAATCAGTTGGAGACTTTATGCTACTTCGTCCGTAATTGTTCTCCTGAAACAACCATTTAAATCGATACTGTATGTCTTCTAAATGTTCTCGTCTGTATGTTCTATCTCTGGTCTGCGCTGCTCCGACACATAGACCGTGGATATGACCGTAAAAAGTGACAAATTCATTAAAGTGAAGACGACCCCGACACTACTAGTGAAATGCCGACTGAATGTACTAGTCAGACGATTCCGACAATTCATACTCTGCTGCAGCAGTTCGTTTCTGCCGAGGCCACCTCTATATAATACAGTCTCGACTAGTTTGTGAAGTGTATAACTTTGTAATTGAATTGTCGATGTGTCTGTGACGTTAGTTTCTCAAATATGGCTTTGGAATTGAATCATTTAAAGCCTCTCAGTTGATGACCTGGTAATTGCTACGATTGCATCTTGTTCTCACTATGTTATGGGCTGCCTTATATTACCTACCTGCTTTAATGCATTAATTCAATTTAAATTCAGTTGTTTCTATTTCTCGTTAATTAGGTATTTTGACTTCGTGCTTTACTAATTTCAAGCATAAATAGATATGTTTATAAATCTGGTCAGCATTTAAAGATTAATTTTGAATAGTTCTCTCATAAGTTGCTAAGCTTTATACTAGCCACAAACTATTGCAAGCATCCAATATAGTCGTTAAATCTGGACCTGAGTCTTAAAAAGGCCAATCTCCATTTACAGTGTTCTGAGATATTAAATGCGCAACATTTAAAAGCAATATGACTATAATTTTAAGTGTGTGAATAATTATTTTCAAGTAATTAATATCGACAAGACACTTCAAAATAATCTATATTTTTTTAAAATTATGTTGATTAAAAGAAAAGAAATTTTATGATTTCGATGGAGATTGGCCCTTTTATTCATTATTGTTATGGGAAATAGTACCCACTTTTTTAGCTTTTTTATGAAGAGCGGTAAAAGAATAACTAAAAAAATTACAAAACTGTCTCTATTTAATAGGTAAACTTTTAAATTTAATTATAAAATTTAATAGAAAAAATAAACGAAACTTAATTCTATATTATTATAAACCTTAAAAAAAAGTTTCGGAACATTCTAGAAACTTTTACAATTAACAAAACTTTAAAATTCATTGTCTAAAGCAGTGAAATCTTCAGGATTATTAGTAGACAAACGTTGAAGGCTTTGATAAAATGGCTTATTGCAATCACTAACATAAGGCAAAAGGTTTCGTAAATTGTTATACTTTTTAAATCAGCTATCGGTAATGGTTGATCGGGCAGAGGTTTAAGTTCAAAATCACTGTGGTTTTGTCGAGTTCTTAACGATCCTCTTTTTGAATCAACTTTTTTAAATTCCCCATCGCCGAAGTCAGTTTTATAAGAAAACTGAAGTTCTTGATCTTGCTGAAATTTCATCCACTTAATTTTAAGCCATGGGATTGCGTTTCTTTCATCATCTTTGTTTTTATGGACTAGAGAAGATTTAAGGAAAGTCCCATAATTTATAAACTCATTTTGAGACATCTCAATCACGCTCATAGGCTTTTTTCTATACACAGATGTTTTAATAAAATTGATCCAATCATGTGGAACTTCTATATATATTGTTCTCTTCTTCTTGGCTTGTTCAGTGGCGGCATGAATGGTGTCAACCTCCATGTGAGTGTGGTCTGGTTCCATAAACTTATGGTTTATCTCAGCAATTGTACTGGTTGGTGGAAGTTCCTTTAAAATGTAACAAAACATTATGGCCATGTAAATATTTTTATTTTGGCCTGAACAAGAACTGCTGTAAAAATTCAAAGCTTGAATTTTTTTTGAATACAAGGACAATATAAATTTTCTTATGCAGTAAGCAATTTCTTGTCCTCCACGACCCCCTATCGTTTTGTTCCACAAAATTCAGGCTGCCTCATTGCCATCTGTATCTGTTTTGTATGCTGTTAGATTATAGGCCCATAGCTGTTTTTTGTAAAAAGATACGCCGTTTCTTAAATATGGTGTTTTGAGACATTTTTCCAAATCGGAAAAAATTGTTACAAAACTAGGATCTACTTTGCTCTTCTGTTTGTCCTCAGGCTTACATTTATATGCTTTTTCGGCAAAATCTTAGTGTTCTTCTTTTTAATTGTATCCTCTCCTTTTCTTTATTTTATTCCTCTGCTGGATTCGTACAGCTGTCAATCGATTTAATTGTCAGATTACAGAGTACAAGATAATGAAATATTCATAACACTAGGTAATACCAAATATTATAGCTACTACTTTTTTTTTATTATTGCAACTTACCTTGAGTTTTCTTCTCACCACAATTAAGTGAAGATAGAAGTCTTCTGGTTCTTTCAGAATACATTTTAATAAAAAGTCAAAAACGGCACCGAACGTCGTGTGGTACACAAATTTTTAAGTTAGGTTTAATCAAGGGGTCAATCTCCAATCATAATTTTGTTGCGGTTGTTGCTAATTATTGTGTGAGAAGAGCCAATCTCCATGTCAGTTGGAAATTGGCCATTTTAGTTCTCAACGGTTTTGGATATAAGCCCTACACTTAAAATGGTATATCATGTACCCTTAGCAACAGGAGACTGGCCTTTTTTATATCGACAGAAATAAACTTGGGAATTTTAGTGTTGGAGATATCTCAAAATCGATGAAAGTGGAGACTGGTCTCTTTAAGACTCAGGTCCAGAAATAAGAAGAAAATAATTTTAATCCCAATGAACAAGTGCGTGGGCAGAACAAGAAGAATTATAAACATATATATTTTCTTTTAAGTATTGACAAGAATAAAATATAAAATCTAGGATGTTACTCCGTAAATATGAAAATATAACAAAAAATATTTTGATTTAATTTAATTTTTTCCTTCAAATTAGGAATTTTATTATATGTACCTTTTGGTACGTATTGTATATGAAATATTCTGTAAATTCGAAAAATCCATAATTACACTAGTGTCGATCTATTTTCACTTCTCCTCTGTAGAAATGTACAAATTACAGAGTACTAATTTATCTGCAGATATTTCTTTTTTAATTTTTTATATTGTAGACTACTAAAATCTTCTCAAAAACTTTGCTTTGGTCCAAACAAATAAGTTAAGAATGTAAAATTAAGACAGCTTTCCCTTACACCATATGCTTTGGATACATTTTTAGCATAGATATTGCAATGCTTTCTGTGATGAGTTTGAGGTAAACTTAGCTGTCATGTCTATGGATTGTGACACGTTGTTGTTCCTGGGGGACATAAATCTGGTTCCTACCTGTAATGCTCTGAATAGTTTATACTTCTTAAATATGTTAAATATGTGAATCGCTGCAATGTTCTTACCCCATTAGGTTTGTGATTCTACAAGAGCAAAGAATTTGATATAGAATGTCCTAACCTCGGATGCGACTTATGTAGTTAATTATGTTATAGAGAAAAAGGGCGTTGATGACAAAGTTATTTACTTGATGATTCCTATTCTTCAACTATTTGACGGTTATACCCAACCAAATATTATTAAAGTCACTAGCAATTCTCTATCGTGGATCATAGATAATATAAAGATTATGATAAGACTTTGAGACAACACCCTTTATAAATATAAAAAAAACGCGGAGAGAGTGTGATTGGAGTTATTATAAATATCTGAGAATCATGTATTACCCAGTCGACCAGGGATAAGTGGAAAACGCTTGATCAATTAAATCTGATGTAAATAATATGTATCTTCCACCGCTATTAATTATTCTGTTTTAGATAGCATTCTTAAGAAAGCAGATTCCTCATTAAATGACTTTTATAGAACGCATAAATGTAATCATAACCTTCAGGAGTTTCACTTTAAGCCCATTCAATAATAAGAATTAGCAAATATCGTTTCCCAAATTAAAACCAATGCGGCTGGACATGTTCAGTTAATATGATAGATATGTTAAATTTATGCTGTCCATTTATACTCCCATATTTATTACATGTAATTAACACTAATTGCCTTGTAGAAAATTACTTCCTTACTTCATTGAAAGTGACTATTCTGTGCCCTATTCCTAAGTGTTCGAATCAGATAAGTTTTGTTGATTTACGTCTAATAAGCATTATACCTTTCCTGTATAAAATTCTTGAAAATCACATGAATTACTAGTTATGAAGCATTTTGGAGAAAAAAAGAAACTTACCGGTTTTCCAGTCTGGTTTTCGCAGAGCGCATAATTACCAACTGGTTTACTAGATGTATCTGATAAATGCGATGTTGGTTTTGTTGGATTTCACTCGACGTTGCGATACCCTGGACTATAAAATTCTTCTGTTTATATTACAATGCATTGATTTGTCAGAATCTGATATAAATATGCTTTCTCTTTATTTGAAAGATATGGTACAGTATGTGTCGTTGGAGATATTATTCTCTAGAAGAGTGTTAATCGTGGAGTCCCTCAGGGGTATATACTAAGGCCGCCTTTTATTATTATACTTGTACTTTTCATACATGCCTTTGGAGTTGTAAGGTGCCTTTTGCAGCACTTGCATTGCAATCTTCACTGGTGTTAAATCCATCAAAGTCAGTTGTCTTATTTTTGGAAAAAAAAATAGTGTTTCCCTTCTCCAAAGAATAGCTAACTAGGCGAGAAACCTAGGCTTTATGTTTGATACGCAGTTTAGGTTTGAAGCATATTGACAGATGTATTAGACTGGCATATATTAATTTAAAATCAGTTTATCCCCATAGGCATTGTCTGACTTCAGAAACAAAGCGTAATCTGTACGAATCACTTGCTCCCTCACATTTTTAGTTTTGCTATGGCCCTGTATTACAATTAGTTTTGCATTTCGAATTCAAAGTGTTCAAAATTTGTGTCTCACTTATTTTAGACATAAATAAGTTTCACATAAACTTTGTTAACTTACAATGGTTAAATATGAAAAACCGACGCCGTTTGCCCATAACTTGTCTTTTCGACAAGATTCTTTTATGAAAACAGACCATCAATTTGCATGAAAATTTTTCTTTTAGTAACATGAATTTGCAGTTTAAGGGAATACTTATACCACCTATACATCACACAGTACTGTATGAGCACTCTTACTTATATTAACTTACGATGGAGTATAATGCTGTGCCCATCGGATTGAAATCCCAGTCTTTGAAAAGCTTCAATATCGCATATAAGAGAAAATAATTAGCTTTATTGTAATGTTACGTCTTTTCCTTTTATTACATTTTTTTCATTTTAATCGACATATTTATTCAATCATAGGAAGAGACTATGGCTCAAAATCTGAAACAAAATGCAAAAGGAAAAATCCCTTACCGCACAGGTTAAAAAGAAAAAGCTATTACGTATTTCGGCAACTAAGTTACCATCCTCAGTAGAAACCTGTACGAAAGCAGAAAAGAGTGTTTAACGTAGTGTTTTTGGCTAGGAAGATATGCTCTTCATCAAATCATCAGTGGGATAATACTGATTTCTTAATAAACAGCCTTACTTTTAGTCTGTCACGCTTCGTGACTACGTTAATGTCCCACTAGATTTAGGTAGCATATAAAGTGAGGGGCTATTTGTTAAGAAATCAGTGTTATCCCACTGGTGATTTGGCGAAAAGTTTACACCTTAGCCAAAAACAGTACGTTTAACACTCTTTACTGTTTTTCTACAGTTTTGTACTGAAGATGACAACTTAGTTGCCGAAATACGTATAAAGTTTTCTATATCTTAATTTTTGTGATAAGAGATTTTTCCTTTTGCATTTTGTTTCGGATATTTATTGTATTTTTTAAAATTATATTACGTTATCTGTATCTTTTATAAGTAATCACAGAATTTAGTTTTAATAAGTTAATTATGTATTCTCCCTGTAAAATATCATTTCATAAACGGGTATATAGGAAGAACCACTTATTTTGTTAGTTGATATATATTATGTGCTCTTCAGTAGTTTTTTTTTATTATTATTTTCTTTAGTATTTTTACAAATAGTTCAAAAAATTAGGAACTTGTTCGTAGTACGTTAAAACATATTCTGTACCATCCTAGTTCTGCATCTAAATTCCGAATAATAAAGATTGTGCCTCCCTATAATAAAAATGGACTTGATTACTGAAATGTCATATAAGTAATGAGGTGTGGCCACCACACGACTTTCTTATACGTATAAGTGTTTCAAATTATGCAATTTTAAGAATTTTTTTATATTAAAAACAATTCAAAATCTTTTTCTAAGTACTTCTATTCTCTTAATAATCTCTATAGAATGCATACTTTGCAAGATATTCGAAAAAAGTGCTACTCTCTAAGAGTAAACGTGTTACTTCCGGTCCGAATTTTGACATTTCACATATACAAAAAATATTGCTAATCCAGTTCTAAATACTTTTGTACTCTTGATAAATATATATAAAATGCATAATTTACGAGATATTTACAAAAAATCGCTATTCGATAAGAGTAAAAGTGTTACTTCCGGTCCGAATTTTGAATTATTATTTATACAAAAGGTATTGAAAACTATGTTTTAAATACTCTTATACTCGTAGTGTAACTGCCTAGAAAGCGACTTGCGAGATATTCGCAAAAGATTTTCAATAAGAGTAAAAGACCTACTTCCGGTAGAAATTTCGAAAAAAAACTTTTAATCAATTTTTCTCAAATTTAATTTTGAGTACATTTGAATTCTTAATAAATTTGCTTAAACTTAGTAATTGACGAAATATTGGCGAAATTCAATTTTTTCACCGAATTAAACTACTACTTCCGGTCTACCGATTTTACTGAAAAACTAATCAGATCTCAAGAGGGAGATTATATACGGGAATGCAAAATTTTTAATTGATATCGACAGCGGTTTGACCTCTATCGTGGTCACACAGAGAGAGAGAGGGAGAGAGAGAGAGAGAGAGGCATACACACACAGAGAGAGAGAGAGACAGACACACAGACATTTTTTAAAAACCACTTTTTCGGTACCAGGGGACTTCAAAACGTGGACATCTGCAAAAATCTCGAAGTCGAAAATTTTCATCATCACAATACTTCCTTATACTACATATAAGAGAGTAAAAGGAAGCAAGTCTTAATTTAATAATTTTCACTCACCCACCTGAAAATTGTCAAAACATAAATTTCTTTAATGTCTATACAGCTTTCGCTACTTCTAAGACGTCTTTTATGATAAGCATTTACGGCACATTACATCTTATATTTAGGCACCGAAAATGCTTCCATTTTAATCTTAATTAGCAGTCAATTAAAAGGCATTTAATAACCTGTAATTCTCTTCAATATCAAAGAGCGCTCTTCCATAATTTTTAATCTCCGGCAATTAAGAAAAAATTCACAATTAATTCGTTCACGCTTCACGAACACGAGAACAGATCACGCTAGCGGCTCCATTTATTGTGTGTCCCCATTTTATCTCCGGTAAATACGGGAAGAAACATTTTCGACGTTTCAATTAAAATTCGAAGGACAGATTTCTTTTATCCCGTCGCTTGTTTTCTTTTCCAGTCGTTTTTTTTTTTGGCCCAGGCGTCGCAAAAACGAAAGGTACGACCGTCGGAACGTGTTCAGTCGAACTGCTATATCGAAAAAGGCGAACTGTGAAAATACTTGAAATGTGAAAAAGAGATGCATAAAAAAAAGCGGAAATAAGAGATCACTTCCAATAAATCATTTCATATTTTTAACAGAAATGATATATAGCAATGTCAAAATATAATAGGTAATAATTGAATGCAAGCGCAAACGCTAGATAAAATCAATGCGTAAATACATGAACTAATTCGTATACGCTTCAATATATGATTTATCAACACCAGATCGGTATCGAAAAAAACAACGCACGTACACGTGTTTCAACCTGCATATGCCTTATTACCGTGCTACGTGTTGTCACATGTCTGTTAAACTTTGATTTGTTTGTTTCGCGTAAATTTTCGTATGTCTATTCCTATTCTTACAGTTGAAATAACTCTTACGACCCCTTGTATGCATTTAAATGCTCCAATGATTTCGAAAGAAAATTGTAATAAATTTTATTATTGGTGCTTTTCCCTCGAAGCGACCACAACAGCAGCAGGTAGGGTCATCTCAATCCTTCCATCACAGTATGGATTCGGAAATTGATCTTAATACCAGATTTCCATCCCAAAATACAACATTTGTCAAAATGGCGGCATACGTTCAAATAAAAAGGAAGCACGTGTCGATAGACGTTCACGGTTATATGGTACAAGAAAATTGTGCCATCCAAGGATAAAAGCCAAAAAGATAGGAGAAAACGAGACGAAATGCGTTAATAAACGCTTTTAAAAATGAATACTACAACTCACCAGTGAATTAGCTGTCCAAAAGAAAAAAAAATCCAACAATGTTGAGAATAAATCGATATGAATAGCACTTCTGCTTGATTATCCGCTCTAATCAGCGAGATTCCACATTAAACGGTATATAATTATATCATACATTTCTGCAGAAAGTACTCGGACAACTAACTAACACTGCTTATAGTTTGACTCACAAAATGAAAGTGTCTTAAAGTCTTAACGCTTCTACGGGAAAATGTCGTTTTCATATCTCCGCTAGAATCAATCAATCAATCAAATCGATCCACGCTTACGCATAATCACAATACGAAAATCGCTATTCGATCGATAAAACAGACACAATTTATCCGTTAGACAAAAAATTAAAAGGATGAAGGGAAATAAATAAGTAGAGGATGATTAGTAAACAAAAAAAAAGGAAATATTTAACCCCAAAAATTAGAAAATTATAAAACTAAATCGATATTATTTCCGACAGCATCACATAGATCTCTAACAATATAGATTAATCCGTTCACCAACAGATGGCCGTACCAGAGGAAAACTATAGTAAAAGGGGTTTCAAAATAGAATAAGATGTAGAATTAAACCAAGATATACCAAAACAAAAGGAAACCAACCCAATTAGTATTGCGTAGAAAAATAAAATTATATTGCGAAATAATATACAGCTCGCTCCAAAATTAAATGAACTAAAAATTCTAAAATATTACTAAGTTCAAACAAAAGAAAAGGACATATAGCGTGGCAAAAAAAAACAAGGTGTAACAATAGTTGATATTAAAGGATCGGTAATCAAAATAAACTAAAACTTAAAACTGCTCTTAAAACGAAGTGTGTCGTAGGTATAATAATATTTTGGTTGCACAAAATTAAACAAGTGTCAGCAAATACTGTTAAACAATTAGTAAATGAAATAATTTAAAAATAAATTATTAAAATTAATACTGAAATCAGGACATAACAGGATGGGATATTTAGCGATAAACATGCCATTTAATTGTTGATTAATATTTTCCCAGAAAATTTTTATATTTCCCTAAGGGGAACAATACATATTTATAATATAATGAGAAATTAATTTTCTTATGAAAAAATTTAACACCGCACACTTATCCTTTCACTGCCGTATTAGGAGCCCATAAAGCAGCCCCCCTGATATATAATGCATAAAATGGGCATAAAATTTTATTTTCGGTTTTGTTTAAACAAATATCATCATCATATAAACATCAATTTATTTAAAATAACTATTTCATGAATATTTAAACTATAAAATCATACGATTTGAGCAAATATCATTATTAACATAAGGTGCCGCGAATATTTAAAAAGAGAATAATTGGATGGTGGCATTCAAAAGCGAGATAAGTATGTAAGGAAAAACATGAATGTAAAGAGGAAGGTCGGAAGTACTATGCCATGCCATTATGTTACATTTTCAATTACGAATAACAATATGGTGTTATATACTTTGGATCCAATCTTATACGAAGCCCACGTCTACTTTATCCGAGCCAATTACCATCCTGAATGCTCCAGGCAATACCCGCACTCACCCTTTCTTACACTTAGAATACACTATCATCTTAAAGTTTAGAAGTGCGAATTTTACAAAAGGAATTTTGTGATATTTTGTTGGTTTTGACAAATAGTTTTATACTATTTTTTTTAAAACAGAATATATGGAAAAGTACAAAGTTAAAATAGTATTAGCAGAGTCATTGAAGAGCAGACTTTCTATATGCATTCTGTCCTTTACCTGTAATTTTCAGAAATAGAGAAAGACTATTACAAGTGCGTGGATTAATTTTGAAACTAAGTTAATTATAAGAAATTGTAATTAAAATTGCATAATCATCGAGTATATACTCTGTAAGTAGGCAATTCGATTGCTTCTTTTCGAGCCCAAATGACACTCTATTAATTTAATTGACAGTCATTTCTAGACAGTTGCATTTTGTATATTTTCCCCGCTTTTTTCTACTTCGTTTTCTCTGTTCTTGTATTTATACAACAAAAATGGTAATACATCATGGACCCAATGCCGAGTACAAGTAGAAACCTACCTATTTCTCCACCTAGCCGCTTGATTTTGGCCTTATTGAAAAGCAAATAACTCTCAATACTTATAAAAAGCTGAGAATTGAATATACAAAAACAGTACAAGGGTAATAGCATCACATATTGTGTCCACAACAGATAATATTGTATTTTCTTAGGTTATGTGTTATGTTTTTGAAGTTACCAATATTCTATTATTGCAAGTGTTACAAGAAGTGCGGTTTTTAAAATTATAAAAGAATATAAGACCGAGGAAGCGTTTACTCAGGCGAAGCAAAGCTCTGGTAGACGCTCATTAGTCAACAACTTTGACGAAAATGTAAAAAATGCTGTAAGACAACTAATACAAATCTTTTACTTTCTTATACGTAGTACCTATAAGGAAGTATTGTGATGATGAACATTTTCGACCTCGAGATTTTTGCAGATATCCACGTTTTGAAGTCCCCTGTGACCACGATAGCGTCAAACCGCTATAGCTATCTATTCGAAATTTTGCATTTAGTAGTATAATCTCCCTCTTGAGAACTGATTAGATTTTCAGCAAGTTCGGCAGACCGGAAGTAGTAGTTTACTTCAGTGAAAAACTCAAATTTTGCCAATATTTCGACAACTACTGAGTTTATACAAATTTATAAAGAATTCATATGTACTTAAAATAAAGTTTGAGAAAAATTTTATTAAAAAATTTTTTCGAAATTCCTATCGGTAGTAGCTTTTTACTCTTATCGAAAATCGATTTTTTGCAAATATGTCGTAAATTATGCATTCTATATATATTTATGAAGAGTACAAAAGTATTTAAAGTTGGTTTGGAATATTTTTTATATAAATGAAATTTCAAAATTCGGACCGGAAGTAACACTTTCATACGCATAAGAAAGTCGTGTGGTGGCCATACCTAATTTTTTTCTTAATAATGAAGCTCCTGAAAATTTTTAACGAAATTCAAAGCCAGTCCAATATACCTTAAATGAGCCGTGCCGTTCATCATTATACTTACTAATGAAAAGACTAATTTTAAGTAAAATATATTTATTTTTAAGATGAATAGGTATATAATAGTACAAAATAAATAAAATAGTTAAAAAAATCTTGATTCTCGGGACTGCTATTATTATTTACCTACAAAGAAATGGCTCTCTGGACTTCTAATAAGGTGAGTAACTTTAATTTTATACTTTAAATTAACTTTCCTTTCCTTAAAAAAATTTTAAATCACTTTTGATTATTCTTCTAAATGAACTATATATACTCCTAAGAATATTAAATTTGAACACTTTTACTTTATCCTGCTCTATTTTTGTATTAATATCCGAGTTTATATTTAATATTCCGATAAAATACACCCGTTTTTCTTAAAGTTATTTAAAATTCTTCTTGTTTTATTATTAATCGCCTTGACGACCTTATACTTTTTCCAATCAACCAATCAATTTCTTATACAAAAACCTTACTAAACAACATAGAATTTAAATCTCTTTATATGCTTTGAATACCTTCTAAAATTATAAATTTTACTAATTTAATTCTTTTCTGCTTTTAAATAGTATTTCATGTACTTTCAATATTTTAACAACTAGTTCATATCAATTTACTAACCGGCTGTCAAAATGACATTTAAATGTCACATCCGGTTGTATGAATTTTGAAATGTGATTTTAATCCAATTTAAATATTCATTAATCAATATTAATTTCTTATTATCTTTTACATCACTAACGTCAATTAAATATGTTCTTACAAATTAATAACCTATTTTACATTACAATAATGACATTTAAATCTCCTCTTTCTAGATTTTGGCAACTTCAATGAAAAATGAAACTACTCAACCTTTCAACATACAGGATGACTACAACTTCAAGAAATTCTACTCAGATAACTATCATTACTTCTTTTATCACGTAATTATAAACAAGATTCAAATAAATTATTCCAAAACCTCATCATCAATATTTCAATAATTAATTTACTTTTAATGACAATACTCATAACTATATCATTATTACAGTCTATATCTGTATTGTAACATTTTGTATAATATTATGTATCAAGTTTTATAAACGGCATTTTAGTCCACGACTTTATTAAATTATATTTTTACATTATTTTTATTATTATGTTACCTCTTTCATAAATACATATAATCGTGCTCATGTTCGACAATAATTATTGTTATTGAATTAATGTTATTGCAGGCGTAGACTGGAAAAACGTTCACCTGTGTGAAGTAATCCTTAGGGAAATCTTGTCGGTACGTTGGCAATAAGCAAAATGGAAATTTAATTTCAGGAAATGCATGTTTCAATTTGACTTCGCACCAACTAATTCCTTTACTTCATGTTTGTTGTATATTTTATTATTTACTTGTATCGAATAGAATTATAGACATGTTACTTCTATACAAGAGTTTATCATTAATTATTTGAGTTTTTGACATTTAATCCGAAAAGATGTCGTCTTTGTTGTCGTATAATAAGGTTTTATTGAAATATCGCAATGAGTTCTAAATGGCGGTCATGATTTACTGTTTCTGTTCGCTCTTGCGGAATATTTATTTATGTCCTCTCGAGAATATACATACACAATATTGGAAATACAACACAGGAGTGTACTTGAATACATGTAACTAGTACTAAAATAAATTTAAATTGGAAATAACAGTATTAAAATCAGCCAGTGCTGGTTTTCCTCTCAAACCCATAACTCAACTAAGCATAACAGCTAACAGATGCGGCTAAGGGCCAAAGTTAGCAATGGCAGAATTCAGTCTGAGTTGGAGCTAAAGACTTCCATAACTATCACATGCCCACGCCAACTGCGCCCCGTGCCCGAAGCAGAATTTCCTTCAATTTATATTTAAGCGCTCCCTACCCAACCATCATGCTCCTGAAATCATCAGGCAATGAGTTATAACAAACGTAAACACCGTACGAGTGTCCGATATTTGATTTTAGCTGTCAAGTAGGGCGGAGAATTAGATTGTATTATTTTAAGAGAAAATAGAGTGGACTACTACTGTACTCTACTCGCCATACTCGGGCCAACCAGCATCAATTAGCTTGTGTAAAATATGATCAAAGTGCAAGAAGCAAAGACATGAATTCTGCATCAGCTGGACAGGTCTCCTACCAGAACAATCAAGGCAAAGTGTTATTATAGAAAAGCAGAATTGAAAATTTGACAATACCAGGAATAGCATAGCAACTTAGTCTTAGTTCTTAGTCTCTACAGTTACATACAAGATCACTGAAAGATATGCGATTTGAATCTTAGATAATTTGTCCAATATCACTCCCCACTTTTCTCCTCCTTCACCATCGGCAATGTTATGCCATTAGCCGAAAAAATATTGATGCCAGTAATACATGCGACATACATCGGTATACACATGAAACTCACAAACACGTAAAGATATCGGCAGTTTGCAAGTATATATCGTAAATAGAAGGGTACCCAGTACTGAGGCCTGAGGTACTCCACTAATTATCGGAAGATCACTAGAGTGTCTCCCAATCGAGAAAATTCTTGGACACCGATTCTGAAGATAACTAGCAAAGATCCTGGTAGAAGTATCAGCGAGGCTCACTAAACGCAAGTCTGCAAGAAGTTACTAATGGTTTATGGTATCAATAGCTTAGTGTAATCTAGTAAAATCAAAACCGAGACATTAACAATATCCATATAGATGATATGATATTATCAGATACTTTCGCCAAGGTCGTCACACGATTATGCATTGGCCACAAACCAGACTGATTCATTGGCAGTAGATCATTAAATAATTAATCTTCAGGTACCTGTGTGTTCTTTAAAATTTTTGGGATTTGATACAGGAGTAATTAACGCTGTTTTCCATTGATCAAGAAGAACTCCTTCAGCCAGACAATAATTCAATAAATGAGTAATGAACGGGATTATACATGGGCAACACATCTTCAGCATAATAATATTTATCCCATCGGAAGCAATTGCGCGAGGTGAAATAGTCGTGATGGCTTTAGTTACCTCATGTGCAAGAACTGGCTTGAAATTAAAAGAAGATTTAAGGTTAAGAAATTTATTATCCAGATAACCCCGTAATGGAATTGCGATGTTCCAGATCTTCGCGCGGACTAAGTTCAAGCAAAGTATTTTTACTTGGAGAGGCGCTTTAGAGGCAGTACTAGTTGTACTAGGGCTGTCTGGTGATGCACTAATGGAGAATTAGGTCGTAGAATCAATACCGGTCGGTCCGGGATTGCAGTATGATTTTTTTCGATGTCTTGCCAGAAGAAATGTTTGAGGCAATCTATTCATTAAAAAATACTACAACGGCAGGCTTTGACGATGTCAAAAGGTATGTGGTTAAGCATGTTGCAGATCAGGCATCTGTATTTTTGGCTAGAGTTCTCAATATGACGGTTTCACGTGATCTTAAACTCACTCGTGTTGTATCTGTATATAAGAAGTTAAGTCATACTAATATTAATAACTATAGGCCTATATCTGTATCAATTGTATTTTGGAAGATTTTGCAGGCTGCTGGTATGCAGGACCTGATGTCGTCATGGCTTGAATCCTTAAGAATAGGTGGTTATCTGTGGTTTCATCCGATTGTAGATCTAATGAAGGCCATGTGAAGCAGGTGTGCCGCAAGGGTCAGTGTTGAACCAATTATTATTCTTATTATTTATCAACGATTTGTCATCGTCTCTGACTGAGGCGGGACTTACGATATTATTTGCTGATGACACATATATTGCTGTCTCTGTGGATAGTTCAGAATTATTACAACAGTCTATATCTTTTGTTGTGCGTCAATTCTCCACATGGTGTAGAACAAATCGTCTGGATATCAACTTTAACAGCTATATCTGTCCTTTGACCCTTCTGACTGGGAGTCAGCTGAGAGGAAAATTAATAGTGATCTTGAATCTGTGTCGAGGTTTGCATCGGAGAGAGGGCTCGTGATTAATCCCAGCAAGTCTCGGGTTCTGATGTTCGGTGGTCCTGCCGCTTGCGATCGGATTAAACAGTTCATTAATATTGAACTAAGCAATTCAACTCTGCCTGTGGTGGGTTCTGCGAGGAGCTTGGGCCTGATCTTAGATAATAGTTTTAGGTATAGACATCAGATTAGTAATTATATAAGAAATGCATATGCAAATTTAAGAAAGTTATTTCCGCATAGGTCAATCTTAAGCATTAAAGCTAAAACAATTTTATGCGAAACTTTTGTCCTATCCCAGTTTACCTACTGTGCGCCTCTTTATCACTCATGTATCGATAAGTATACGGAATACAGGATTCAAAAAATTCAGAATTGTTGCTTGAGGTTTATTTTCGGTCTGAGAAAGTTTGATCGCGTTTCTCACGGACTTGGCCGCTTGGGATGGTTGAACATGTATAGTAGGAGGGAGTTGCAGACCCTATGTTTATTTCAGAAAATTATTCTTTTTAAAACGCCTCCTTACTTACACAGAAAAATTAAATATCGATGTGATGTTCACAGCATCACAACCCGGTTCAGGGGCCTCATTTCGCCACCACCACATCGTACCTCACTATTCAAAAGGGCATTTTCGTATATTATCTTTTCCAAATACAATGCGTTATCTATTGAACTCAAAGGGTTGTCCTTGGCCGGTTTCAAGCGTGGGCTTAGGAGGAGATTGACTGTGACTGTTGGCTGAATAATGTGTCTAGATAATACTTTTTTTTTTTTTCTCTAAGCTAAGCATAAGTATCTCTGGGTTATTTGTGTATATTATGCATCTGTAACTAGGTTTGTTGTATTTTAGGTTTACTGCAGTGACAAACTATCACTTTATTTTAGGCATAATCTCTTGTGAGGATTTATGCTGCAGCCAGGGTTTAGGTAGTAGAGCAGTCTTCGACTGAACCTCGCCCTGTGACTTGCGAAGGTTAAATTGAATCATATCTTATTTAGAATGTCATTTTTGTACTTTGTACTTTCGCAATAAAGATATTATTATTATTATTATTATTATTATTATTTAATAAATCGTGCTACATTTATTTTCACCAGAAGCGAGCTTTAGATTTTTCGATGGACGTGGGAATACCTACTGAGCAATCTGCAAAGTTCCTTGGTACATATCTGAATTCTAATATTAATTTTGACAAGCAGTTCCACGATATCTGCGGTAAACTTCACAAGTCCTATTACACAATTCTTCAACTAAAGCCCACACTTTCTCGCACAAATTTGCTTAACGTGCATACCGTCCTGAGTTACAACGTGTTAATCTGGGGCGGGGGGGGGGGTCAACGATAAATAACATTTTTTATCGACAATAAAGTATTTGAAATAATTAAATAATTTTTTATCTTCTGACAATATTATATTGCTTTTGACTACTACAGAGTCTATTTTCAATTTTGTTTCTTTTTATAATTGTAACCCCTGTATACGTGTGTTATTTTTACATTTTCTATTGTTATATTTTTGTGTTGACAATGTAAATACCTAAAAAATCAGATCTACTACAATAAAGAATATGTTCTATGTATCAGCATCACAAATCAGAAGCAGATTAGAAACTAGAGATACAAATTACTTAGTCATTAATGCACGTGTGTCACCAAATATTAACTGTTTCGCTTCAAAATGCCCTGAATTTAAATTTCGACGTTACCTAATGCATACAAGATGATATTATAATAGAATTTCTATTGAAATTTTTACTACAAACATGCACTGTGTATATACAATGTAAAATCGTTGAAGAGGAAGTATTCCCGAAGATGAAATAAATATATGCATAATTCATTAAGTAAAACAAACACAGTCGCATTAATACAAACATACAAAAATGTACAATGGCATTTTAACACAATGTTTCACGTATCTTTTGTGTATTTGTGGGTGTACGTGTTGGATTTGTGTGCGTGCGGGACGGGCGGTTTTTGCATTTACTTGCCCTTTCACGTCTAATATTGTCGGTTTACTATGCAAATTAAGAGAGCGCAGAGTCGGTAAGGGAATTGTGTAGTTTTAATTAATGACTGCTTTTTACGTGACAACGTCCCATTCAAATAAATATTTTTATGACTCGAAGAACGACAAGAGATGAAAATTGCGTTGAATAATGAATTGTGTGGCGTGCGTTTAACACACACACAAAAAAAAGTCAAATGAAGTAACCACGGTCGTTTGTGACACTTCCATTAGTCGCATTTGCAATGCTAATGGTTAGTTTCGCGAAGTTTTAATAATGTTGGTAAACGTTGCAAAGATTGTGATAATTTTCAATAGAAAACAAACTTTTAATTCAATTTATTGTTACTGCGCCATGTAATAAAGAAATATTGAAGCAAAACTAATGAGCTTAAATTATTTTTTCTAAAGCTTAAGGGTCCTATATAGTGGATATGTGAATAGTGGAAACAGAGCAGATTTTTGATGCAAGATATTTTTGTTGATTTGAAATTTGGAGAAAATCTTTCAACGTCAACTTATGAAGAATTTAGTAATCTACCCCGGTGAATAATCAAATTTAGAAAAAAATGATCTGATTAAAGAAAATTAATTAATATGTCAAAATATTAAAAACAAGTTTTCTCAAAAATCCTTTGTAGCGGATTTGTTTGCTTTAGTTCACGTTATAAATTGAATAAAAAGCTACCGTGCTCTGCACTTATTTTTCGTTCAACTATTTTTTACTTTCCTTTAAATGAATATAAAATAAATTAAAATTAGGCAACCCACATTACAATGAATTGTTATTCTTGTAAAAATCTTTCCCGCGGTTACAAATGTGTAAATATTTGGTCATACATGAATTTTTATTCGCTTAGATATTGAGTTATTATTTCAAATATTTATTATATATTCCCTATGTGTAATAAGTACTCGGACATCTTTGGCTTATTAAATTATGTGCTATGCAACCAATATTACTTTTCCGATCCACTATATAGGACCCTTAAGTATTCTGCTTATTTAGTCGGGTCTAGTTACTTACTTCTGGTATGTAGGTACTCCGCCTGCAGCATCTGAAAAGGGGGGGTCCATTGAGTAGCTTCACAGTGCTGTTGCCAGCCCTAAGCCCGGATAAAGAGGGAAGATTCCTGGGTAAGGCTAGCAACCTGCCCGAGGTAAAAAAAAATTCAAGGCTTACAGAATTGATATAGCCAACCCCCGAAACCAGGAGTGGAATTAACGATCACAAACCATGTACAAGAACGGAAACCAATATCGAAGAAGAAACAATATACAACAAGAGTGGCTCGCTGGAACATAACCACCTGGAATGGAAAGGACCAAGGGGTTATTCTAAAGATGAAAAAACATCGGTATATGTGCTTTATTTGAGACAAAGAAAAAGGGTTAAGGCACCCTGAAAAATGCTAACTATGTGCTAGTGTACAGAGGCAAACCGACAAAGGATAGAACACACTCTGGCATAGATATCTTGCTTTAAAATACGTACAAATATATAGGGTCTTCCATTTAATAAAATTATAAATTTTCAAATTTCTCAGAAATACGTAATTCAATTGTTTTTCATGAACTGCATACAAATCAGCGTTAAAACACCAATAATTTGCTAATTTGACCAAAACCGTAGCTCCAAAAATAACGGAGATAGCAATAGTGCACCGATAACTTTGGAAACGCTATATACCGGGTGTCAACGAGATCATGTATCAGCCCGCCATTTATTTATTAGTTAAAATAAAGCTTTGAAATTCGGACCGTATATATGAGTGATTGGTGGGCTTCTTCAGGCACACTCAGTTTTTCTATAGCACTTTTGGTCCAACCGGAAGTGACGTTAATTTTGAATGTTTAAATACAACATTTATTATTTCTGTTCATATTCTGTTTCTTCTGAAAATTTGCCATCTAGTGCAGGTTAACTTTTGACATTTCTGTCATAGATAGCGATATCTGTTAAAATTATCCATTAAAGTGAAACTGCTTCGCAACAATTGTCGAAATGCAAAAATCATCAAAGTTACCTTCGAAAACAATTAAGAAACGTATTTTTCACATTTACACGCATTGGCGAAGGAAACATGTATTTATTTATTTATTTTTGTATTTATGGAAGTCGTTTATTTCCTATTTCTGTTGCTTTGGAATGAGACTACTTTTAAAACATTTTATATTTTGTACTACCTGTCCACCACTAAAGCACAGCATATTTTATATCACTTGAAAGCTAAGAATTATGCCAATATGGAACTGTAATAAAAAAATAGGTGTTACTATTTAAAAAAAAACGAGTACCTGTTGCTACCCCTTGTATATAAAATTTAACGATATGCTCTAAATGGCCATAGCCCACTCAAAACCCGAATATACAAGTAAGTAGTAAGTATGGCGCCACCACTATAACTAACCTTCTAACTTATAAGCCAATTTAACAGTCCACTTAAAATTGTGAGAAACGCCTGTTCAAATAAAATACACCAACTTATAACCCAATTATGGTCTTACCTTCACACTTCCCAAAGGTTGTTGTAAAATCTGATGTACAGCACCGCCTCTAGCTCGTCGAGAAAATGGGCATGGTTCGAATTCAAGTAAATCGAAGGTGTTATAGAGCGCCAGTTCCGATATTGTATCTATGCCATACACCAAGCTGACCACCATAAACCCGGAACTAATTTATTTTTGAACCCCAGGTAGAATGATAGGTAAAACCAACACACTCATTCAAAATTCAACAACAGGTTTATTCTAAATTTTAAACACCCAAAATGTTTCAAGACCAAATAATCAGAACAAAACAACAGACTATCGCTAACTAATATCCTGAGTCAATCGTTGTTAGTAGCTCGTTATAAATTGAGTTCAATAATATACTTAAAAGGAAACAAAAAAAAACATTGAAATATGAATTACATAAGCGCAACCCAGTTGCAAGTATTTAAATTTCTGAAGGAATGAATAAAAGTCTTAAATGGCCACCCAAGGTGATCCACAACTTCAAATTACCAATGACATATAATTACAAAATTAAAGAAATTCAAAAAAGGGAAAACACATAAGACAACCTTAAAGTTAAATTAATTACCTGACAATATTGTTACAAAAGCATATAATTATAAGGCAACTTGCCGAAAGTCTTCCCAAAGTCCAACAGTTTGACCGTAAATTGCAACACAACAACACTCCAAATGAAACACTCTGTATAACAGAGGCAACCGACAATCTGTTCGACAGAAGGGTGCAGACTCTAGGTTATAAGGTATCTAATACTAAAAATATTAGCGCTAGTTAACTGTGCTTTACATAAGAGTACGTGATCAACATTAAATTCAATAATTCCTTACAAGATTCCACAATAATAAATTTGAAAGGTGACTAATTATATTAAATAACAAGTAATAGATTTACACCATACAGATGTGAGGCTGCAACGCCAATACACATCCAAAATTTGTTCAAAATTCTAAATCCAAAAAAAAAGGCTACGTAACGTCTCCAAAATTGACAAAGTAACCCCCAACTGGAGTCACTGTTATTAATAAAACTACGTTAATTGAATAAATTCAAATTATAAGGCACTCAGGCCACTATGCAGTTAATTAATGAAATTACGATGACTTGAACGATTAGTTAAGCCGAGAAAATTACAATTAACAGTTCGATAGCACTCGGAATTGACTTGATGTTACAAAACTGATTGGAAAATAACAGATAATCAAACACAGACACAGTACCTTTGAAATTCCACATCCACAGCTACAATACACGATTCCTTCTACAAATCACACTCGTTACAAAGGGAAACTGCTCCACATAACCTCGGTTAACGACATCTTCGGGAAAACAGTGTAGGAAGGCTACAGCATTACATCTATCTGCACCTTAAATTATGTCTTCACCGCAGGGTACACAATCTATCCCCTTGAAATTATAAAATACATCAGGCACGTGGTTCTTAAACTTTACCCAACGAAAAGTGCTCTAATGAAATTTTTGCCATGCACTAGCAGCTATAATTGAATATAGAAACAGCACAATTAAGATCGGTCAGACACGTGAAAATTATACTTACAGCAGTTAAACAATTCTTAAGCCACGACAAAAACAATATCCTCGGCAAGATTACAACCATAACGCCATATCCACATTAACACTTGAGAAATACCATAACATCCGCCTTTTGCTAGCGATTACATACGATAAAATTCAAACATTCTACTAATTCCTCAAGTAGTGACTAAAGAAAATGCATCTGCTCTTGTGATGTTTTAAGTGCTTCTTCTAAGACAGTCGAAGATCAAAAGAGAAAGGCTCTAACTTGTCAATCACCGATCTCAAAGCGTAACAACGAACATGTGAACTAATAACAGAACGACCTAACCTGATATTTTAACATACGACATAAATGTAGATTCAAATGACAATACAAAAGTGGAAAACAATTATCATTAAGTTGTCACATAACTCTGACCCAAAAGAAACTCCCAAAACCAATTAGAAACTAATTAAAACTGCCGAAACCACTAAATAAAACAAGTGCGCCATCTACCCGTCAACACATATACATTACACACATGAGATAATGTAAAACGTACGGCGGTAGGACTCTTATGAAATTCTCCCCTAGATGGCAGAAGGAGTCAGAAGGATGATCTATTTAACCCGAAATAGCCAAGATAATTTAAGTATTCAATCGATAAAACTAAAATTATCAATTAAGAGATAAAATACAGCAAAATAATTGTAACACTGTCATTTGTAAATGAAAAAAAACCTTATTTTCTTTAGTAATTTCAACGTGAAATACTTGTTTCCTTCGCCAATGCATGTAAATGTGAAAAATACGTTTCTTAATTGTTGTCAAAGCTAACTTTGATGGTTGTTACATTTCGACAATTGTTGCGAAGCAGTTTCACTTTAATGAATAAATTTAACAGATACCGCCCTCTTTGACAGAAATGTCAAAAGTTAACCTGCACTAGACGGGTACCTTTTAGACGAAACAGAATATGAACAGAAATAATAAATGTTGTATTTAAAAATTCAAAATTAACGTCACTTCCGGTTTGCTATGAAAAACTGAGTGTACCTGAAGAAGCCCACCAATCACTCATATATACGGTCCGAATTTCAAAGTTTTATTTTAACTAATAAATAAATGGCGTGCTGATACATGATCTCGTTGACACCAGGTATTTGTCTTAAAATTAACAGAAGTTGTTGTATCATCAGAATGAGATTCTTACAGTGTATTGGATTGGGTTACACCTTTCACTGAGAGAACTACTAAAATTTTGCAAATATTCAATAACGCAAAGATGATCGAAATATTATCACTAGTTTTGAAAGGTTAACTCTGTTGTATAGTACAGGGTTATCCATTATAAATCAACCACCCTTCAACATCGTTATTATTGCATAAAAAAAAACATTTCAAATAAGGGTTGTGTGGCTGAGACTGAATTTTGTTTACATGTTATCAAAAACACAGTGGCGTGCAGATACACGGTATAAAAATAAAATATTCTTTTTAAATGAAATACCTGTATATTATTAAATTTTTATAATGGTCCTTTTTTTCCGATTTCAAAAATATGCCATATGATACCGGTATCTTAAACCGTTTTCGAATTATTAAATGTTAAATATCGTAGTTTCTGTACTAAGGAAAAGTTAACATTATAAAAGTGAGCTATGAAAAACTACTGTGTTCGATAAATAACATTCCCTTAATTAAATAGTCAAAACGGTTTTCAGAATGAAAAAGTGCAACTATCTAGAAAATAACAAAGATTTATTTAAAAAATTTAAATACAAATAATTAATAAATTATAAAAGAAGGTCTACCTATTCACCATTATTTTCAATGCATAATTGATAAAATCTTCTTAAATTTATAAATGTATAGGAAAAAGTTTCATTATTGACATTTAAATTATTTATTTCAATTCGAATCCTTTCTTTAATGACTTGAATAGTATGGTTATTATTATTAACAGTATCTTTTAAAAATCCTCAGAAAAATGAATCCATAGGGGTTAAATCAGGACTATTAGGTGGCCATTTAATAGTTCCATACCGCGAATACATTACTCAAATGATCTCGAACTTGTAAGGCACTATGCGGACTTGCCCCATCTTGTATCCAAATCATATCATTAAGTTCGGCCTCCAAAAAATCCTGTGTAAGAATATAAGAATGGCGACCGTTACAGAGTCATGTTAACCAAGTTTTTATGGCCCCAAATTGACGCTATGAATATGAACGACCTTTGATTCCAACAAGATGGCGCCACATGCCATACAAGCCGACTGACAATAGATCTCTTGCGCGTCAAATTTGACAACCGAATAATCAGCCGGTTTGGGAATGTCAATTGGCCTGCGAGGAGCTTGTGATTCGACGCCATTGGACTTTTTCTGTGGGATGCCATTATGATTATCCGCATAACATCGAGCCTTAGATGTTATGCGGATAATCCAGAGATAATTGCGAAATGGTCGGCGAAATTATCGAAAAAGTACTCTAAAACTGGACTCAGAGAATGGATTACCGAAAGTCCAGCAGAGGGAGCCACATAAACGAAATAGTTTTTCATTGTTAAATCGGAGACTCCAACCTTCGCAATAAAAATTAATTTTCAAAAAACATTGATATAGACTCATTTTATAATGTTTTTATGAATAAACTTTTAAAAACACCCATTAAAATAAAATCTTTATTGAAAGTATAAATATTTTAAAATTTTAGGATTATTATGTATCCTCCAGCCTCCGTAGTCAAGTTTTAAATTATAATATTGCAATAATTTTTTATACTTTCGCTTTATGAATAAAATGAAAAAATATATTCGCCCCTAACTACACATTTTTTCCAAGTTAATACTTGTAATAAACTTAAAAATTACTGTCCGTTCGTAAATAACTTGGGTTATTATTTAATTTTGAAATTTTACTTATTGCTGCATTACGTCGTACTTTAAAAAAATAATTCCCCATAAAGGTGCGCAAGGAAATATACCATTTTAGATTGTCATAATTCCTACATTAAGTAATTTACTAGGGGGAAACATTTCCAGTCTCATTTTAACGCATAAAAAATATGCTTACATTTCGCAGATTAAAACCTGC